>VZRQ01018919.1:672593-707673 GCA_013397975.1 Machaerirhynchus nigripectus | reverse complement strand
TGGGATGATGTAATTTTATGAGTCATGTGGTGAGACTTGATGGCCCATTAGCAGAAGATATACCCCAGAGGGAGGTATCAGGGATGTGTCATGGAAGAGACAAAGAACACTGCCCCACCTGGTTTTAACAGATGGTGATAGAATACATACTCTTGCTTATATCTTACATTGTAAACTAAGACAATACGTAATATAAATCTGGGGAATAAATATGAACTCTCATTTCTTTCTTAGAGACTGTTTCAGGTTTTCATTTTTTGTTTCTCTTACAATCATAGAATGGCCTGGGTTGGAAGAGACTTTAAAGATCATCTAGTTCCAACCTCCTGCCACAGGCAGGGACACCTTCCACTGGACCAGGTTGCTCAGAGCCTCATTCAACCTGGCCTTGAAGATTTCCAGGGATGGGACAGCCACAGTTTGTCTGGGCAACCTGTTCCAGTACCTCACAACCCTCACAGTAAAAAGATTCTTCTTAATATCTGCTCTCTGTCAGTTTAAAGCCATTTCCCTGTGTCCTGTCACTACATGCTCTTGTTAAAAATCCCTCTCTGTCTTTCTTGTAGGCCCCCTTCAGACAGTGGAGAGCTGCAATTAGGTAACTACTAAGCCTTCTCTTTTCCAGGCTAAGTAAACCCAATTTTCTCAGCCTTTCCTAATAGGAAAGGTGCTCTATCCCTCTATTCAACTTGGTGGCCTCTTCTTGACTCACTCCTACCACACAGTGAGATAAGGATGGAAGCGGCCTGAAATTTTGATGACTTCTGAAGATGTTCTGTGGCCAAGATTTAAGCATCTCTCTTCCATGCTCTATACTGGCACTCGAACTAAGTTTTCTCCCCCAACTCACAAAATAAACTTATTCAGTATGCATGATAAACTGCTCTTTAAAAATTTAAAACATTCATTAAGCAATTCCTCTATTCTTTGTAATTTTATAATGCAAGACAGCAGACTGCTTCCAAAGCCCTTATGTGGTATTTCTGCATGCTGCTATCCATTCGTGGCAGTAAGACCACAGCTTTTGACAGTGAAGTAGATGGAAAATTATTATCTGAGAAACCGCCAAATCAAAGATGCAGAGACTGTCTATCACCTGAGCACTTTTAAATGTGACACACAAATTGGTACAAATACATATAAATTTAAAAATGTAAATACAATAATTAATAAAAAGAAAAATAAACGGAAAGTTGCCCAATCATGGAATTTAAATGACAAAGTATAAAAATACCTACAAAACTGGATGATGTTTTGAAACACCATCTAGACCTACGGGAAATGAAACATTACCCTATACCAAAACACTGGAATAGAGTTTTATAGCTACAGTAAATAGCAATATTTCCAAGGGTGGAAAATGAAAAACAAATGCAAAAAAGTTTTCATGATTGGGATGGGGAAGAAAGAATTTTGTTACCCAAGACATGAACACAGTGTTCTGTCAGAAGCAAGGTGCTGATAAAGCCAAGGGATGTTTGTCTATATATGCATCCAAAAAGCAAAATTTTTGTCATGCAGGATATAAGCAATATTATTACCCAGAATGAAAAAAAAAAAAACCTACAGATCTGTAAATCAATTATTACCAGAATTAGAATTTACCACACAGTTCAGTATTTAGCCTAGATAAACATATGATATTACAGGAAATTAAGGGAATGAAATATCTGAGGTAAAAGTCAAGGTCAATGAACTTTTCTCCTGGCTGCTGTGGATTTAATAATACTACAAGTCTGATGCTGAACCATCTCTGAACAGTTGATAATGAGCCTTACAGTAAAAGAATAAACCACAACTTCACTAACACAGAAAACAAATAATTTGCTAATCTCTATACTACCAAATTTATTTTAAATGAGAAAAGAGCATGTAAATGACTTTCAGACTCCACAGTGTCTCAGATATCACTGTTGCAGGCACATTTAGCCCAAAACAGTAATATGGTGGCCTGAATCCCTCACATATTTGTTATCAGAAATCTCATAGATTTATCCCACTCAGGTATATATACCCAATCAGTTGTGCTTTTTTCTCTTTTTTCTTTTTTTTTTTTTTCCCCCTGAGGCTCTTCAAAAGTAAATTAGATCATGTCAGAGTAAGTGAGTTAAATTCAGAGGGAAACATCCTGTAAACTGCACACAATAAGCTGGTACATCTGACTCAGGCCAAGTTGAAAGAACATTCAGCACAGGCTACTTCTAAATTTCGTTCTAGGAATTCAATACAGAGCTGAACAATAAATATGCCACATTCACCTATTTTCATTCAAACCTAAGCAACTTTGATGGTAGAAGACACAAATCCATATCTGCTGTAAAGCAGACTTACTTTATGAGCTTTAATTGAAGTTTCAGCTAAACCTCGCCCAGGCCTTAAAATTAACTATGATTTTCCTTAGGCAGCTTTACTGGGGTTTNTTTCTTAGGGCGATTTACTTGTTTTTTTTTTGTTTGTTTTTTTTTTTTTTTTTTTTTTTACTTTTCCTTCCACTTTTTATTTCAACCAAGTTAGCGCTTTTCTCTGCAGTCACACATTCCATATTTATATCCTTCACATTCCCACTTCTCTTAGTCTTTTCCCTTTGTAGCTTTGTTTTACTTTGAGCTTCATTCTGCTGCTGTCACAACAGTAACAATATGCTTCCCTGTACACAGACAGCTACAACATTCCCTCAGCATGACCACTGCTTAGGATTTCAGCCTGTAACTTCCCCCTAATTAACATCACACAGCATCCCCCTCAGGAGCACCAAGCAGGAATGCTATTTCCTCTTGCTGCTTTACTCAAGGAGCCATGAGAAATGTTAAACAATTTTCTAACAGTAATTTTAATTTACAGCTAACTAGACTTCTGCCTAAATTTGCCTTGCATCGGTGGAAAATTAGAAAATCAGGAATAAGTCAAGATGAAACCTGCCTGATTTTGCCATTATGAAAGAGTTTGGAATGAAATGGCCTCCAACAGACCTCTGGCTCATACCACTATATATGCATTTTTCCATTAGGGGAATGCTACTCCTCAGATAACTGAAATTAGAAGTTGATCTCATCTTCAGTGGTATTTGTCCTTGTTCTAATTGTCCCAGCCTAAATTATAGCACTGGAGCCCTTAGTTAGTCATCAAAGATCAAGAGAAACTGCTTAACACAGTGTCCCATTCTTACTGTTTTTCCATATCAAACTTATCAGATAATTTCAAGAGCTCATAGAAGCATTTCTTTTTTCCCTTTTTTTTTCCCCCCACCCTTGTAGCTGACAGCAGCCATGGATGCATTACAGAACCCAGCTCATCCAAGATGGATTAGATGCTGCCAAGAGGAAAGCAACAGCTTCCGAAGGTCCTGCTAGTGAAGCCCATGGCTTTAGTGGCTGTAGTGTTACTGTCAAATACTACAGGCCTGGCACAACACCAGTGAGGTTACCTTCTGAAAATTACATTTGTAATACAGCTTCCCTTACTTTTCTGGTCCTAATATTTATTTCTGAGAAAATCAAAACCAACAACAGAAAAGTCAAAGCCTAACTAAATACAGAGTTTTCCCCTTCCCATCTTACAGATCAGTTATGTGTGACTTCTACATGACATAAAACATACAACAATGTATTTATACTGAAAGCTCCTGAATGAAATTCTGTAATCAAGGAGACAAGATTTCATTAACCAAAAAAAAAACAAACCTCATAAACAACCTACAATCCAAGCTTGACCCCACCTAACCAAGAGTCTACAAGAGTTGAGAAAAAAAAAATTTATTATCCTAATACTCTTCGGATCTAGTCTCAGCTTAGATGAAGACTTAAAAATACAATGGATTCATACAGTCCTATCAAAATCAGTGACACACCACACACTTGAATTGGTATTAATTATTAACTTCAAGAGCTTTTCTAGATAAGACCTTTTTTTCTACTAATATTAAAGCACCAGCATTTTAATTGGCTTTAACCACAGTATTGTATTCACAGCTAAAAAGAAAACTCCTTCAATGACAGTGTGAGAAGTATTTCCATGCAAGTGTGCCTTTATAATTTAAAAAAAAAATCAGGTGGGAAAAATCTCTGTTCTTGTTCCCAATGAATACTTCTTTATACTGAGCTCACACAACACACTATTTATGAAGGAAAAGGGATTATACTGCATTTGACATTATAGTGCTATAAACTTTCATCTAGACCAAGCTCACATTGATAAAACTTTTACGTGTCACTAAAAAGGCACGAGAAAGTTTTATTTACTATTCTCTTACTAAGTCAGTACCAAATCAACTATAAACCAGAAGAACAATAAACATTTGAAACACAGACAGATATAACTCGAACTCAGCATTACAAACACTGGAAGCTGCACCCGTAACCCTCTGCACACCTCGTTATCACAGCACAGCTGCAGGGACAGACAGCTCACAGATAAAATAGATATTGTTATGAATAAACGTGTCAGATCATTCAATAATTGTTACTCAGATGAAGCAGTACAGAAGAACTGCGAAATTCCTTCATAAATTGGCCACCCATGGTTTTCCCTCCTTTGTGAAAGAGCCACCTTTAAAATACACAATCTTGGGACGGAAATCCAGAGTAGTTTAGAGACTTCTAACTTCAGGGTGTCAATCACATGAAACAGGGGTTTTTTGCCCAGCCCACTCCAGAATGGGCTCATTGTACAGACAGACATACAGCGTACAGATGGCTGCAGGAACACAGGCAGGAGCAAGGCACAAGGGAGCTACAGCTGCTCTGTCTGGGGCTGTCATGATCCTGAAGCCACACACCTCACATGCAGGGCCAACTGTGGACCCTGTGAGGGCTGATGTTCTGGTACCTCCCTGGCTCATCTCACCCTGGGAATTATGCTGACAGCACAATTTTAAAAGGTCCCTCAAAGTCATAACAGCTTCATCTCTTTAGTTCATTACCAGTTTCAGCTGAGTCTGAATCAGTGGTGTGATGGTAAATTGTTTATTATTTCTCTACCAAGGCTCAATTTTAGTACCTTCTAAGAGAGAAGGCCCATGCAAAGAAGGCATATCCAGCAATTTCTGCAAAGGAGCTTGACACAGACAGACTCACTAGGGACCAGGAGAGGCTGACAAGGAAGGATAAAGGAGTGGAGCAGAAAGCTTAACAGCCATCTCCAAGCGCACTGGATAAGAATCATTCCCAAGCCACGCAACTTAGAGTCCATGGGGAAGGAAAAACAAACAAAAGCTAGTTGCAAACTACACACAGCTTCTAAGGCGCCTGCAGTTTTGCTCCCTGATCTTTTGATTGCCTTTATCAAGAAATGCTTGTCATGGCTTCATGCTGCGTATATACGAAAAATTACATCTCCCTTCATCCTAGGTGCTGCCTGAGGACAAGAAGCACATCTTAGACAGTTCCCTCATCTTCTAGAGTGCCTTCTCACACCCACCTTAAACGTGCTCTTAAGTACGCGTTTGTATAGTAAATCTAACAGGAGCCAAAGCACAGGCGGAGCTGCCTTCTTTAACAAGAACTCCCACACCAGAGGCTTTGTTTTTGAAGCACCAAAGTTTCTTCCTACTGAGAACGTAACCATGTAATTTGAATTCTCAAGCTATTCACTACAGCATGGCACAGAAATAAGAAGCACAAGGTAATTACAAAAAAAACCCCACATACATAATCACTAAATGTGAGTGCATACCTTCCCTGATAGCAGTAAATGGGGTTCCTTCCTCTTCTTGTAATCTAATCACCTTCAATGCCACCAGCTTTCCATTTACCCTGAAAGGGAAAGAGGGGAGGGGAAGGAGAAATTTAGAAAAACCAAAATTATAGCAGAAACAGTATTTCTCATAATAGAACTTGTTTCCTATCATGTACTTATTCCATTTCTTCCTGCCAATGCCAGTGATGATAGCACTGTAAAAAACACTTCATAGCTTCCATAATGTCAACTTTATATTTTCACACTCAGATGCAGTCCAAGAAATGATCTCAGTTTTCTGTGAGCCAGTCTGTTTCCTTTCTACCACAGCTTTGTTACTGAAGCTTTGTTAAGAAGTATCACATTGTAAAATTTGGTTATAAAATATCTGTTCATTATTTGATCAAACTGTTCAAAGAAAAAGGCACATGATTTTCATCAATCACTTCACTTGCAGTGTATCCAGATTTACACTGATTACCTCCTTCCCACTTCATGATACACATTATAATAGCCTTCAAAAAGCTACGAAGTTTGAGTAATGAAATAATTTTTAGGCCATTCTGGCCATTTCCCACTAGGGTAGGATTGTTCCTGAGGCATATTCTTGACCACATGGCCCAGGCTACTTTTAGATTATAATAACTCTAATTTATAAATTTAAAAATATTTTGTGCTCCAAGAGACAAAACTTCTAAACAGGTCATTTTAGTGTAAAATCTATTTCGCTCATTTCACTTTTAGCATTCAAAATTTCACCACACATGTATTACATTCCAGGCCTTGCAAAAAAAATCCAGTTGGTTCAATTTATCCAAATAAAATCCCACAAAAAACTGAACGAAGCTGATTTTCATTACCCTCTTCAATAACAAACTCATACTATGAAACTTTTAACAGACTCCCCATGTATGACAAGCAATGGTGAGGATAAACTACCAAAAAGGAATAATGCAGTTTAAAAATTATTACTATTATTGTTAATAATAATAATAATAATTATTATTATTGTTATTGTTATTATTTCGGTAAAAGCAAAATTAGCCTTTACAGTCACAAAGGTCAAGGACACACTGGAGCCTTTACACTCCTGTAGTCATGGAGGCAATTCCCTACTGTACTACAAGAGGGATGTCCTGAGAAGATGTATTAAATTTTCAAAGCAAGATGATATGGACAACCACCAACTCTGAATTCATCTTCTCCCTCAGGCTTTTAATTTTTGTAGTTATATGAGTTCAGTGACAGATGGCTACTGTCTTGTTTCTTCTGATTATTCTTCTTTTATAATTACCAAAAACTCATTAGCTCTGTACAGAACATTGCACAATGACTCTGAGCAAGTTAAGAAACCCTGGTTATCAAAAGATGGTTTACTCATCACCTTCCAATTATTCATAATATTTCAGGCTGGCACCAGTTCAAGTCTCAGGCCACTAGTCACTGTTGAAAGAAAATTATCAGCTTAACTCTCCTGGATTTCTCCTTATAATTACCTTACATATTTTTTATTTGGACTTAAACAGGACTTATGGCATCAGAAAAAGATAAGCCTTGCCTCAAGTAACTTCATGTGTCATGCTCAGACAGGAGCATGAACCATATTAAAAGTAGAAGGACTGATGACAGACATGCAGTTCATATACATGTGTAGTTTTCAATTCCTCTGTCAATACACCACCCTACCTATGATATATATATTACTTAGATATCTGGATAACTTGAATATTTTGCAACAGATGAAATAACTGCAGGAGGAATTTAAGTAAGAAAAGCAAGATCATTTTGCAGATAAAGAACAGGATAGATGCTGTGTTTAGAGAAGGTAATGCAAAACAGTGGAAAAAAGCACATCAAAGATATTAAGGAAACAGGGATATGGAGTCTCTTGATAAAGACAAGTAACATGCAGCATTGTGTAGTTTATGTTCTTTTTAATCTAAAGTTCTGCATGCCATTGATTCATAAAGAGCAATAAATAACACAAATAGCTATATTATGGAAATAATTTCAAAGAATTCACAGTTAAAAACAGTAGGTGAGCTGTGCTTTTTAGTGATCATTGCCCCTTTGTCATTGGTACCTGTCATCATCTTGATAAACATCATGGCAACTCTTAGTACTATCAAAATAATCAAACTAATCTCAAGTAGTGTTCCTCTGGGATTTCATTCTCCTCTTTAATATCATTTATCTCCAATATATCAATCTATAATTTCCGTAATACAACAGCCTCCTTATTCTCATTTACTACCCAGTCATTAAAATCCTTCTTTTTCCATTTAACTTTCTATAAATGGGAGCATATAAAACTGGAAATGTGAGAAATTATGAAGTATCAATTAAAGAGATAGGGTGTATATTCACATGCTTTAATTATCCTCCCACTGATGCAATCTCAGGATGCAGTTAGATGATGCTGAAGAGATGAGCTAAGGGCTGCCTCAGGGTATAGGTTTCTCCTGCTAAATCCTTCCCACACACTCCTGCCACTGCCTTGTACTTGCTCTCATTTCTGCTGGACTTTACAATGAGACTGCTTACAGAGCTCAGATAAGAGAAGACTGGCCCTTCCAAAAAGAATTTTTTTTATTAATCATATTTTTAATAAGTATAAAGGCATGAAAAAAATAAAAAAACCCACTTGAAAATACATAAGAACTGGGCCCACCTTTTGAGAAGCAATGTGTCATGGGACCAAGCCAGCTATGTCATGAAATTGCCCTGAAACTTGTGATGCCACGTCAAAATAATATGGCAATTTCCTTAGAAACAACACTGAAAAAAGGAAACCTGGGTAAAATTACCTCTGCAACCTATCAATACTTGTCTTTGCAGACTTCAGAAGTGATCAGATAAGGTTAGCAGAACTCCTTCCAGATATTACTTCACATTTGTCTTCCACAACTTTCACAGCATGCTCAGTATTTTGTTTATTTTCAAATACAAGTAAAAAAACTGACAAGCAGACTGCCTTTTAGACAGTGAAAAGGCAACACTGCTGACTCTTTTAACATCTAGGATTCATTAATTACTCTATTACCTCTATTACTCACTGTCCAAAGCAAACAATTTCACACCTTCTCAAAACAATACACTTCACTGGGTCAAGGATTACACTTACCATCTTATGCCCATCCTGTCAACTGCCTCATCAGTTTCTATTAAGGGCAATATTGACTAAAGAATTCCTATTTTCTAAGCCATCCTCCCTTCTAAACCAACTCACTTTCTCCTCTAAAAACCTTCAGAGAAAGTACAGAAGTCCTAAAGCCTCTCATCACACAAAACTACTTTACTCTAGGCAAAACACCTGCAGCTGATGGACAGCTTTCCAATTTACAGAAATTCAGCACTTAACATTATATAATCTCTTCTCATAAATTTCTAATTATATATGCAACGTCGGCAAAAGAAAAATTAGTCCAAATTGCTTTATACAGCATAAAGTAGAAGTCTGCATATTATGAAAAATACAAATAAGCCACATGTTACAAAAATTGCTAATATTATGTGTCATTCTGCATTTCCTAAACCAGCATATATCAGCACTACCAAAACAAATACATTTATAAAAAATGACCATTTATGAGAAAGTAGAGAAGATTGGAAATTATTTAATGTTTTAATGCATCATTAAGAACATATAATACTGATGAACATAAAGTAACTGATGACTTAATTGGCTTCACTGGGGAGAATGCTGATGCCACATAGAGAACGAAAGAGTACAATAACACTATTTTCTCAAGTTCTTCAGATATATTTAGATGAAATAAATGTTCTAAATATACACATTTAAAAGAGTGAGTTACATAAAATCTGCCAATTCCGATTTCAATCTGTTCATTTAATTCTGAGTTTTACCACTGGCTGGAGTTGAGGCTGAGCTCATAATGTGAGCAAGCGCTAAGCTTGGGAACACTTCTGTAAAGAAAAATCAGTAGATGGTATTGGGATGATGCTCTAGTTTGTGATACAAATTTCAAGAAACTAATTCTTATGAAGAAAAGTAACTTTCAATTGTTAAATATTCATTTACAGGAAAAACTCCAAGTTTGATGATCAAACCTCGAGAATATCTGATTAGATCTACTCTATAGTGCTATTAATGTCACAAAGAGACACCTAAAACTCCAAACAGACCATGGGGGACGAATGAAACCAGGCTCTGCCAGAAATTTCCTTTGAAGAAACCTGACAGAGGCACATTCACTGTAGGTTTAGTCACCTCTGATTATTCCACCAATGAATAACTAATTCCTCATTGAGGGAAACACTTCTTTTAATCATTATCATAAAAGACAGTTCAGTGTAAACATGGTTTACATTATATTTTTCTTACTAAAAAGGACTTAATGTTTCTAGTTTACAAAAGCCACTCCCAGTCCTGCTAAAGCCCTACCATGTAAATTCTCAAGGGACTAACACAGGCCCTGAATTTCTCTTTTTGAATCCCATCATCTTTTAATCTCATCCTAGACAAAAGTTACCTTGTTTTAGTAGAAGCCAGCGGATTAAAGATACTTCATAATGCTGACGTTTATTAGGGCTGAAAAAACAGAAGATCAAAGAGTTTCATGAGAGATGAAGGATTTAAATTATTAATTAGTGCTGTCACTGGAACTCAGGAGTCAAGGCAGTCTCATACAAACAGTGTAGCAGCCCTCACTGGAACAGGAGCAGGTAAGAGTTTACCTCCAGGTCCCTCATCCCTACCCCCCAGCCCACATCAGTTCAAACTACTCAGCAGCTCATCTAAGCACAGGGCCTGGACCTGACCTATCCCTGCTGGAAGGAATCACCTGGGATGGGAAGCAGGGAAAGCAAAGCTGAGCACCACCCTCCACCACCCACCTCACATCTCTCCAGGCCCCACTGATGCTCATATAAAGAGAAGTTGATGACAAACATAGAGATAGCCCTTATAAGTAAGGTGGCCTCTTACAACTCTTCACACTGATAGTCACAGGGGATCTTCTGAGAGATGCCACTCTGCTCAGCTAACTGGAAAACGCATTGGAGCACAATGGCAGCTGGCAAATCACGTCGGCATTTTCCCTACCATTCCACTCATGCATATATGGCCAGTAAGGTACTACCCAGTAACTCTACCACGTGTATGTGATACAACTATGTTCTATTCTAGTTTTTCTACCAAGTTTTCCAGGGCAACCCTGGGTAAGTAATACCGCAGACTTACTTTCTCCAGTTTTGTTCCCTGCTATGCGAGATGATAATACTCAGTCACCTCCTTAAAGTGCTTTGCAGGGTGAAGCACAGCATATATAGTGTAATGTTCTTTTTATATATTCAGCTACGGAGAAAAATTTTCCCAATCTTTCTTTTAAATGCTGAGAAATTCACTCAGTAAGTGATCAATATAGTCAATGATTCATCTTCTAGTTAGAATCCTAGTAACTTATTTTAGTACTTATTCTACTTTAAAAATTTTTTCCACCATTTGGCATTTTAGTTGAACATCTTGTTATCATTAGTTCTCTATCTAGTTCAACTTGAAGTTATTATTTTTATTAAAGACTTACAATGCTAGAGAATTTTTAAAAGCATTTATGTACATACTTTATAATCCCATGTCATGACTTGCCTACAAAAATCAGTTAAGGAAATCAGTTGAAAAATGAGGGGGAAAAAAAGAAAGCCTAGTTGGTAACCATAAAGTGCCTTTTCATAACCCATGAATATGTATTCCTTTTCCAGCCATCTGTTATCCTCAGATGAAAAGAGTTTCATTTGTAGAACACTAATTTCACACAATTTTAAAGAAATAAAGAAAAGGTTAAGGAATTTTAGGTCATTACGGCAACATGAATCAGAGTAACTCTGAAGTATCAGTCTAAATAAATTTGCCATAACATGAAGAAAAACTTTCCTGTGAACTGGACTGTTGTACATGAAACTTATCAGGGAGCCTGTGAACACACCACCTCACATGGGCATGGAGTAAAGCTTGGGGAATGACTAAAAAATGGCATCTTGACCATCAGAAGCTTATGGCACTTGAAATAGATTGAACACAAAAGACAATCAAAGAGTCAAGGAGGTTTTGTGACAAGTAAAAGAAATTCTGCAACTTCAGAAACAAAAGTCAGAGCAGCAATTAGTCCTGTCAGTCATCCTCAGTGAAGGATTCAGCATCATAAATATAAAAATCAAAATACACAAACCATCCCTTTTCTTGTGAGCAGCCATCCACACACATATTTATGAAATATGATGGTCAGATATATTCATAACACACACTGCAATACATCATGCCAGTAACAAATAGAGGTAGTTCTCACTGATTATTCAAAGATTCCCTGCTGCCTCAAGAATAACACAGCATGGAAACCATGGCCAGTGCAGAGCATGATGCCTGCCTGAGCATGATTTCTCTCCACTTTGCACTATGAACTCCCTATTGATTTTTAAGGTGAATAGTAAAAGATACTGCCTTTGATGGAGATAAATGTCAAATGCCCAGACTCCCTGAAAAAATACATTTTCTCTTTGGGTACAAGTTGGAGTCACCTTGAAAACAAAATACTCAGATTTTGAACTGAAATGGGAGTCCTTCAGTGCCTTGACTGAAGGACTGCCCTATCTGCAGCCTTTTAGCTCTTGCTGGCAGCACCAGCTTTCACTGTGCTCTGCTCTGTGCTCTGCTCTGTGCTCTACTGATTTCTCATATTAATAGTTAAAAAGGATAGTGACCAGAATTCATTAGAACAAGTATTTTATTAAGGATAAGTTGAAATGATGTAATTTTGTGATAGGGAAATTAGGCAAAAATGTCTTGATTGAGCTGTTACAAATGCTACACATTTTTGCAATACTGTGAGCACACGCAATCCAGTAAAGGTGCCCAAAAAAGTAAAGGTATGGTAAAAAAAACACACGGGCATGCAAGAAGCAGATCGAGATCACAGTGGAGATACCACTGGCACGCCTCTCAAAACACAGACACATGCTGTGCAAGCAGCAGTCACAGATCACATCGCTTTAACTGAGGCAATCTTTTTTAATTCTTTGCCTTGAAGGGCAACTGAACACAGTGGGAGAGGATGGAAAGCACGCCAACTCATAATATTGCCAAAAGCACAGGTTTTTCCCTTAAGTGCAATATGCAGAGCTCCCAGTGGGGGAACGCAAGGCCTCCACGCTGCTTTGCGAGGGGCTCTGGCTGGCAGCAGCTCCCTTGTGCTGTCACCAGCTTCGTCTCCAGACTCACAACTCACATCAACACTGATGTGCCACAGATCAAGCCAGATCCCACTGCTGTATGTTCAGGTAGATTTATAATCAAACTCAAGGGGGAAGAGGGTCAATGGCAGCAGGAAGACACACGTCAATACACAGACAGCACTTCCTCAGCTCAACCACACAGTGACAAGGTACAGGAATTCAAAGGGCATTGCTTTGCACCTACTGTGTGGCAAATGTCCAAGGTGTTAATCAAATACAGAGTCAATGGAACTTGCATCAATTTTTACAGTGTTATCAGCAAATTACTCGTCTCACTTCTCCAAAATTTTACATTAAAAGAAATCCTTTCAAAATCATCAGAATTTCATGCAGTAAGCAGCCTCTTGGGATTTTATACAACTAAGTAAAATGAGAATCTAGCCTGAATGAAAGTAGAAAATGAACATGCCAAGATGAGTTTCGTTACACACGTCTGATGTGCAACACATGAAATCAAATAGATTTGCCTATTGATGCAACTGTCAGCCAGAAAAAAATGACTGCTTGGCTGTTTCTCATACACGCAAAAAAGCCCAGCCTAAGAGAATACTGCTTCACTTTCCTCAATAACAAAGTCCTGTTCACTCGGCTGCTTCTTCACCCCAGGGATTCATTTTTATCTGACTACAAAAAGAGAAATCCATCATCCAGTAAAAGGAATTAGCCCATTTCATTTCACTTTCCTGGAATACTACCACAGAAGCTCAGAAAGACAGAAAAGCGATGGGTTTTATGGGAAGACAAGGGCTTGGTACCATTTATCCTGCTCCAAGGTGTAAAAAGCCAGGATTGTCCTGAAAGCAAGTTACTGCACGTATTACTTTAAATTTTAGGAAGGGAAGGGCTGATTTTGTGTCTTTTCAGGCTAGTATATATCTTTTAGGCTCTCCAAATAGTATGCTAAGATTAAGAATGTTTTATTCCATCATTATGATCAGCAGGGGAAATAATTTTAAAAGAAATGTATCTCAGGAAATGCATAAAAAACCCGCAAACTCTACTACTTGCCACATGCAGCTGGTGACAAATATTGAGCACAATAAATCAGAGTACAAAGCATTATTCAAAACAGCTCAATACAATCTTAAATTTTCCATCTTCAACAACAGTTAAGGACACATCTCAGAAACATTTTGGCAAAATGAAAAAAACAAGCACTGGAGTTGGTTTTTAGGGATTTTCAAATATTTTGACCAAAATCCACTAGTGTATTACCAGCTTCAGCTTTTCTATCATGTCTGCATTCTGCATGGTGCCATAAGAGCTTAATCCTTCAGCAGTCAAACTGGGCACATACCAAAACAAACAGAACCCTCTTGCTCATTTGTATTCCCACTGAGTCTGTAGGCAGGGGAACACAGTGATGCATATCACAGTCTCACCCTATGTACCCATATCAGAGTCTGGAAAAAAAAATCTGTATCTACCCCTGTATCATTTTAAGATAAAACTGTAAACAGTCAGAGTCAGCCTGCCTGAAAAGCAGCAGCCACGTTCAGGTCTCAGCCACAGAACCATGGAATTGTTCAGGCTGGAGAAGACCTCTACCATTGAATCCAACCATTAACCCAGCACTGCCAAGCCCACCACTAAAACATGTCCCTAAGTGCCACGCTTGCACATCTTTTAAATACCTGAAGGGATGGACCAGAGCCAATGTTGGCCCATCCATTTGCCCCACGCCTGTCTACCTACATTCCCCAAGAGTACATCACAGCAGTGATGCTCTTTCTTCTTTGGGGATACCACTTAGGTCAGAGATTCCTCAGCTTCTCAGGGGGTCAGAAAAGGTAACAGGGCTACATTACCTCAACAAACAAGTCCTTTTGAAATAGCAGATAACACCTGTAGTGTTTCTCAAGTTCTTAAAGTACAGCCTCTTCCTGCTGTGAAGTAATTCAACTGTGTCTCTAGTTCAAGAAACAGAAGCCTGGACTGGACATGCTGAATCTGGACAGTGCTGGATAATATGGAAATTATTCAATTCTCAGTGTGAAAAAGAACAAGTCAAATTCAAACAGGTGAAGGAATACTACTATAGCAGTAGAAATAGTCTCTGCATATGAATTCTTATCCACATTCTAGTTACACATACTTTTTTTAAGAACACATTTTAAAGACCTCTAAGAAGATGTTACGAAGCAACAGGACAAAGTTGTACATAAATGTTATAGCTCTCACTACTCATTCAGAGTGAGCTGTTTATGATAGAGAACACAGTGCGCCCAGTAATTTCAATTTATTGTACAAGTACTATTAAAATCATTGAAGTATTTCTTTCAGATTTGCAGGCAACTCTACTAAAATTATTATTTCTAACAATTCTACATTTCATAACATGTTCAAAAGTCACTGTTAATGCAGTAGCTTCAGGGAAGGGTTTTGTTTTGTTTCTAAATTTCAGTCTGTTCCACTGACTGATGGGACATCCAGTGACTCTGCTGCCTTAGTTCAGTCTTACTGCAAGCCGAGACATATGGGCTGACTGTCATCAGATACTCACTGTGATTTTGCTAAAGGGTTTTAGCAATAAGGCACAAGCTGAAATCTATACTGTTTTCTCATATTACATAGACCCCAATAAAAAGCTTACACATGTATAATGTCTGGAACTTATGGTAATGCATAACTGAGCCATTAACAACACAATGTAATAGCATTTCCTCGCCTAAGTGCCACACTGAAAGACAATACCTGCAGTGGCACGGCAGAAGTGTGAACATTTCTTCTACATTTAGAATATGTTTTTATTCCTATCAGCTGTCATTATGCTCATCAATACCTAAGCTACTGAGAGAGAAGGGAACCCTCATTCTGATTTATTACAAATATTCAGTGAAAAAAGATCTTTTTCAGTATCCAACCAAGTAAATGACCCTGGAAAATGTTAGGACATATTTTCTTTTTTTCAGTAGTTATTCTGTCCCATGACTGTCATGATATTCTCTGCTGGAATGGCAATGTTGCCTCATGTATCACTGACTAACCAAAGTTTTTAAATAAAGATATCACATGTACCAAATCCCTCTTTGAGAACTGCTTTGTTATTATTGGAAACCTGATTATGAAAATTTGATTAATGATGTGAAATGGCACAAGACACCCTGCTTCACAACGGATAACTCAGAATGGAAGCACTGGCTGAAGAAGTATATTTTAAGTGTGTTTACTGATTATTTTATGCAATATAGAAGGACTTAGGGCATTTGGGGATAAAAAAGCTGCAACAAATAACGTTAAAGCGGCTGAAAAAATATTTGACATGTATAGAGTAGATTATTTTGAGGTAGAGTAGTCGCAATGATTGTAAATAAACTCTTGTAAACAAACTAAATCTAGAGTAGTCTAAAGTTCCATTCATTCCCTTCATGTTGTTTTATTAAAGTTTTTTAATAATGATAAACAAAAGATGAACAACTTATCACATATATTGAGCATTGCTCTCAGACCATCACAAAACTCTACTTGACACCATATTTTGCATTTACCCCTCAAAATTAATTTGGTATGGACACCAAGAAAGTAGTACAACATTACAATGCAAACAAAACATCAGATTAACACGGACCTCATCTTGTTCTGATGTGAAGGCAATACATTACCTCTGCAATATGGTTTCAGCCTCTTTCACTAGAGCACAAGGCAGTCAGCAGCACTTTGATTCACAGGGATCTATGTACATGTTCAGCAACATTAGTTGGTACTTTCTGCTTATCTTCATTCTCACACAAAATTAAATGAAAAGAAAACACCACTTACTTGCTTTTTCCTTTGTATACTGTAGCATAGGACCCTTCCCCTAGTTTTTCCAGTTTCTCATATGAGTCTGCTTTTCCAAACTTAGGGCTCGTAGGCTAAACAAAACAAAACAAAAAAGACAACCTTAAGCATGTATTGCACCCATAACATTAACTGCTTTGATTCAGCCTTTAGAGACCAAACATCATTATCAAGACTTCTACACGTGCCTGTTTTCAGTAGCCAACAGCAAAAAAAAATTAATAGGGGAAAAAAAATTAATATTTACTCAAATAAAATATTATTCAGCAACCCAGATGGTAATTGCTTATATCAGCCATACATTTACATCACTGGATCTATCAAAAAGATTTTGCTGTTAATCAAAGAGATGGTTCTGGTTTATTTTTCACATATATCTCTTCATAGAGAGAAAAAGATCATTAACAACTGAAGCATCTTATCTATGTTTAGAGATCTAAACATCAGCCTTAATCTGTCCTACAAAATTAGAACTAATAGAGCTGTTTAACCATTTTTTTCTTTCTTATTTTTAGGCTAAAGCCCATCCAGAGACATTGCTCTAAGTAGTCAATGTCCCAATAAATCAATCACTGTTCAGAGAGGGGTCAAAATGCTACAGGAAAGCATCTTTAATGATGTCGACTTCTGAATTATGATTACAGTCTTCAGACTGTGGATATAATCACACCATACTTTAATTTTACATAGCTGATAAAAGTCCTGTATCCTTAATATCTGCAGCCTAAGTGAGGAGTCCAAAACTGAACCAAGCTGAGCAATGATTCTTGCTCAAAGGGCCAGATAGCTCAGCTAGCCTGTGTGACAGACTGATACTTGCCCTTTTTTACACAGTCCTAACAGAGAACAACTCAATGCTGCAAACACAGAAATTCACCTGATACCAAAACTTTCCTTTGAAATTCCGAGAAAATGTTTGACTTTCTTGAAGCACATCCTATTTTCCCACATTTCCGCATTTTCCAGTTGTCTGGAAGGAAAGGGCATTTTATTTTTCCTCCAAGACCAGATGGACACTGCAAAAAACCGACCTGCAGCCGCCCTCAGCATCACCTACATTTATTTTAGACTGCGGTGCTCAGCTATCCTGTACCTAAAACAACCAGAAGATCATAGAGAAAGTTTGGAGGGCCAGCACTAATACTCAAATCACACACAGTGACTGATTTCACAGTACTCTTGTTAAACACTACAAGGAAAAGCAGACAAGCAAACCCAGCATGTGTAGGGTTGAATTCAACTGGGATGAGCCATGTGCAGCTGCACACGTGGTACCCTCACATTCAGGATCCTATGTCTGATTTACAAGAAGTATTCCCGTATCAGTTTTTTGAAAGGAAACAAACATTACAGTACAGGGCACATCTGTGTGTACATTCTTGTTAAACCGTGGTTGAAAGTTTTAAATCAACTGACCCTAAAAATTTCTGCTATTTAAACAGACAGGGGCATCCCAGGTAAGCTGACTTGGTGCCTCATACTTGTCCACCACACCCAATTAACCATTAGCCAGAAAATGCAAACATTCTCTTTACTCAATTATTCTTCATTTGTCCTATGTAAAAAATCTGGCACTTTGGCAACTATACAACTTTTTTGATATTAACATTCCAGCCTTCTATTGAATGGTAAAAGGACATACATATGTATGTTTGCAAAATTGAGCCATTTCACCTCTCTTCAATAAAAAGAACAACCTATTATTTCGCTATCCAATTCCTAACTATTAATAGATTTATACAAACCTGTCATATCAAAACTCCCAGGTCTTTTTTCTGCTACATTATTTGGAACACTACATCATAGATAAGGCAGGAATATCCTTGGTTTCCAATCTGTGTTTAAAAAGGTATTCTGCCTGGCTAAAAACAAGTTTTAGGATATTTTTTAATCACAGTTTTATTACAGATGTCACTAATAGAGGGGACTAAAATATTTATTTAAGTAGCCTTCTCATTTAACTATCCAATTATGGACTAATGCGACATTTAAAAATCTTCAGGAAAAAAAATGGTTAGATGTTTAAATGTCTTACATATAATGAAGAAGGAGTGCAAACTATTTCCCAAATTGCAGGCTGCAATGAACACACAGTGAGTAGCTTTGTTTGGAGTCAAAATGATGCCCCAGTTAACACTGAATAGTTCACTGTTGGCTTCCTCATAGCGAGACAGGGAAAGGACAGGGTTTGTACATGTGTTTCACATCCATTCTTGTTTTCACACTGAGATTTACTTTTATTCTCTACCTCTGGAAACCATAATCGAAAGGTCACAACAACTTGTAAAGCCGTAAGATCTTGAGAGGAAACGGGATGCCTTTAATCCATTACCACACAGTAAATCAGCAACAATAATTATTTCTACAACCTCCAGCTCATTTCTCCGTAGTCCTGCTGCCAGAAGCACAGACTGAAAGTCATGATTTTTGACTCACTCTCCTCCTGGAAGTTGCTGCATCCTCACCGAGAACAGGCCAAACTCTAAAAGCTGGCATTGGCTGGATCAGCCACCCTGCCCACGCAGCCCCCACCCCTCGTCCAGTGCCTGCTCACGCTGGGCACGAGCCCAGAAACAGCCCAAACCCAACGCCCGAGCCACCCCTGCCCCGTGGGCAGCCAAACCACCTGGGTGACACCTTCCCCTTTCCAGGTGACAGCACCTCTGCAGTGGAGCTCAGCTCTGCTCCAGCTGCACCTCTGGATTGCATTGCCCAGGTTCCCCACTGTTCGATCTCCCTTGGAAAATGGACATTGTTTTTCCTTGCATTTTTAATCTTCAAAGGCTTACCGTTTTTGAAGGCATGTGGTGTAGAAAAGCACTTCAGGGGATTTTATCAAAAAATTTAAATAAATTCTGAGGCAAAAGAATATATATAATAATATATATAATTTGCATGATGCTTCTTAATGAAACACCAAAAAACTCAGCATATGCATTTTCTTTAGAAGATGAAGGGGCAGATTAACCCTTTCCCCAACATTTTCTCAAGTTTTTAAAATGAAATCTCATACATAAACTTCCAATTACAAATTGCCTATATATTAAGAAGTTCAGACACTTCTTACATTTCCTTTTATTTCTGGATAATAAAAGAGGTGAAGACTGACTAAAATAATGCAAAAATAAGAAACTTCTCAAAACTTAAGTTTTAAGCTTAAAGGAATCTAAATAAAGGGCTATGGAAGGAATCTAAATAATTTGAAGTTCCACATGACTGCTGAAAACTATAACCATTTCAGCCTACTTTCCTTTGTTATTACAGTCCCCCATTCATCTGGGTATTTTTTCAGCTTCATGGACATGAATTTCATTATTCAGATTTCTCCACATTAATTTATCAATTTCAACCATTTCTGTTTCAAAATTACGCTTTGTTACAGCAAGGTTGGTGTCTTTTTCAGTAAATGCTAATATTAAAATCAAATATAGAAAATTCACTTTTAAGTACAATTTCTTCTTCCAAAGTATTTTATTCCTTCTGGTAAAATATACGGGAATACATTTACACAGAGATTTGTGTTTGTTAAATCACAGGAGTTCCTCACTGTGCCTGGGATGTTGTTGACTGAAACACACAGAGTGAGTGAGACATATCCAGAGCACATCAGATGTACAGTGCTTGCATCAGCCACTGACAGACAGCACAAGCAGCAGACTCACAAAAAATTCCCCTGTATTTTACATAACTGGTGCAATCCCCCAGTTTGACCCAGACAACATTTCTCAATGGAAAAGAACACTGGTTTTAGCTGAACACATGCATTTTGGCAAAAGTTTTTTCAAAGCTTCTTTTTGAAGATCTAGCCTTACAATACTTCTATAGCTATTATTTTTCCATTTCTCTTGATCCTTCTTATTGCTTTTTAACCCTCTAAAACACCAACAGAGAATCACAGAATTATTTAGGTTTGAAAAGGCTTTAAAGGTCACCAAGTCGAACTCTAATCCTAACACTGCCAAGCCCACCACTCATGTCCCCAAGCACCACATCTATACATCTTTCAAATATCTCCAGGGATTGTGACTCAACCACTTCCCTGGGCAACTTGTTCCAGTGCTTGAAAACTCTTCTATGTACTAAACATCACTGGGACTATTTAGGCATAAAGAAGCCTGTTGCTCCATGTTAGAGTTCTGCATTTGTTACCAAAAAACCCAACCAACCAACCAAAAAAAACCCCAAACCACTTAGAAAGCTAAGAAAAAAACCCAACACCTAGATGGATTCGTGACCAAGACTGAACTATCTAACAGCAAAAAGTCAAATAGGAAGTAAACAACCAGTCAGCAAGAAACTGATACAACTGGAAAACTCACTGCAAAGTGAGCTTTCATGCTCCGGAGAAAACTTTCAAAGAACTCAAATGGGAAAGCTAAATGAACTACTGAGACAAAAGGCAGTAAAGGTCCTCTTGCCTCTGAAGAGCATAGTCCCAAGTCACTGTGGAAGTCAGCACAGGTTGTGGCAGATCACATTATTCCCAAGAGGACACTGGCAACTGGAGCACAAAACAGTGCAGATCTTTCCCTTCAGGGAACGCACTGGGAATTTTACTTGTTTGCCTTCATGTTTCACTTTCCTTGAAAATAGTTTTCATTAGGTAGCTTTCTTATTATAAGCCTACATTTTTCCCAGGGCTAGATAAGTCTAAGAGCACCACTGAGCACAGGGAGTGAGCATTTTTAGCAGCATGGCTTGCAGTAACCAAGATTAGATATTTTTTTCCCCTCTGGTTAAGGAAATACAGATCATAGTAACAAGGACAGAAAGAGTATGCCAAAATGTTGAGTACAGAAATAGAAGAAGCTAGTATTTCAAGCTGACATGAGAGTATTAAAAATAACAGAGAAAAAAAGAAATGAGAAGAAACTGTCTTTTCTGACCACGTAGTTTGAAATGGCCATTTCACTGATACAGCCTGTAGGAGAGATAATAGGCTTAATCCAAGAACTAGCAGTATGAATCCTTGCACTGCACTGCCACATGAATACCTCTATTTCTCAGAATTTTTCAAAATCTATGTAATAAAGAAAGCTTTAATGGAAAATTACACTGAAAATCACCTGACTATTCCTATAGAAGCTGTGTGGGTTATGTTCTCATGCATTTTTCATAACTGCAGAACAGCTTGTGAATGTCACACTTAACTGTCACACTCCCGAGTCTAAGTTTTAAATAGACCTTTTTTTAAACTGCAGGATATTAAACTTCAATACAAAACTATCATTAAGAGAAAAATATTATTTTCACAGTACCTCTGTGAATTAAAGAAAATCAAAAGTGAGTATCTGCTTTGTTTTACACCTCAGAAGAAATAAATTCATTGCTAGAAAAACTTGAAAGTAAAAGGTAGGCCAAGAAGCTCAGCTGAGATTCAGTCACAAGAATGAAGGACAATAGTTGTTTTTTAACCATTTTGTCATCTTCTTTGTTACAAGAGTAAACCTTCTTTCACAAAACCATATGCAATTTCCACACTAATTGCATGTTGCATCCAACCTATAATAACAGGCCAATTCAACCATATCATGAAAGTTGGACTGTTTTCTAGGGCAATGTTCAAGGGATACAAAGATGTTGAAGAATCCAAACCAAGCCTCAGTCTTAGTTCTCTGACTCTCTGATCCCATTCTGTTGCTTGCATCTTCCTAACCCTTTAACACACAGCCAAAAATTAAGACCAACTTGGGCAGAAGTGACCACAGAGCTCTCTGTAAAGGGGCTGGATGCAGTTTTTAAAGCTGTACACTTGTTCTCCAGGCTATTAGAGCACAGGAGCTGGCTCAACTGCCACATTTTATCTGCCTTTTCTTCTAGAGAGTATCCCTCAAGTTAACGATTATTAACGGTTCCTTTGTGCCAGTAAAGAAAATTCCACTCTCTACACTGAACTCTGAAATTATCTTACCTCCATAAAACATACCAACCAGGAAGGATGCAGTTACCCTAGTAATTAACGGGTTTCTTACTGGAGAAGGTTGCACACACCTGAAGAGGAAGAGAGGCAAGAATGGCACAGCAAGTGTTTATTTGGGCAGACAGAAATGATGCCTTACTTTCGGAAAAATCCTGACATTACTGTCTATTTTAGAGCTAGGTTTCTTACACAACTGATTTGCAATGTGCTAACAGGATCAGTAGGATCATTACAGGATTCATGCCTTTTTGCTTGTACTTTTTGGAGGAAAGTTGCATGTATCAGGACTGAAAATAAATAAAAGTTACAGAAACTGAAAAAAGGCTGCTCTCCCAAAAAGAGTGCACAGTCAGTGCAGTACAGAATTGCTTATCCAATTTATATTTGAATGTTTGCGTTTTTTCATTTATCTGAGTTAGCAGAATGTTAGTGTTTTGCTTGATTTTGTTTTTAAGAAGTAACTGTCAGGTAGGAATATACCTTAGCATGACATTTAAATTCACCACCAGGGAACTTATGCTCTTCAAAGAGAACAAACTGATGAGTATCACTACATAACTAAATCTTGAGCAGATGGCTAGTTTATATAGCTTGCAATATTCTATTTACATCTGGTGCAAAAGTACTGTTTTAGTGTATAAAATGTGTACTCTGAATATACCAAAACTTTACCTTGCACTGGAGAGTTTCATCATGTGTCTAAAGAGCATGGATCTCAAAATTTTCAGATAATTAGAGTTCAACCATGTTTTAAAACCAGCTGTTTGGGGAAGAGTGGCATGTGTTTGTTTTTCAGTTGTGACTTTTTTATTTTGGCCAGTTTATTTTGTAGTATTACCTTTTCTTCATTTATGGAAAAAAGCATTTTCTTGCCTTGGTAGAAAAAGGACTCAGCATGAGATTTGTAGAAAAATAGATATAGAAACAGAGAGAGAGAGAGAGAGAAAGAGAGAGAGATGGATAAGTACACATCACTATAGCTATATGCATATAATGTATATATGTATAAACACAAACATGTGTTGTGTTGGGATGGATCAGAGAAAAGGTTTATCAAGCCAAATTCCCTTGTAACAGTGGCTGAGAGGCAACACACAGGTAGGCAAACACCTACTTCACTACCTCCAAGTTATCCACGTCTCTGATATGATAAAGGAATAATTCTGTTCTACTGGAAAACTCATCCCATTATAACATACAATTTCAATCAGCTTAAGCGGTTTGGAAATCACACTCAAGACATTTTCTTATGTTCAAAGTAAGGGGAGAAGGTGGACAGATTCTAAGTGTAAAAACTAAGCTTGTCATATAAGAACAAACAAACAAAAAGTGCTAAATTCTGTCTGTACACTACTGCACTAATTAAGTACGCAGGAATTCTACCAGGTTGCAACGAGGTGCGACATTAACTGCAGAAAAATAATTCATGTTCAGAAGCAAGAGATTTGTTTTCCAAGTGACAGTCTTTGGGAGGATCATGGAGCTCCAGCTTCCCCAAACCTCTGTGTGCATTTCATCTTTCTCATCTCAAAGTGCAGAGCATTTCAAAGGTATGGAAAACCCAAAATGGGCAACATACCACCCGCAGAGTATTTTGTGATCTTTACCAAACAATGAAACTGATACCTGTCAGAGAGGTGATAAAGAGGCTGAAATTAATCAAAGCAGAAACTAACACCCCAGGGCATTATAAACAAGGTCTTTCAGGTCACATCTTGAAAAACGTTATTTTTCTGAGACAAATAAAGGACTTTTACCTGAGCAGAAGCAGTGAGTGATAGGGAGACTGCAAGCCTCAGCCACGTACCTTCGGTAAGACATCATTTCCACACCTGACGGCTACAGAGGACTTTAAATGTGAAAGGAAAAGACTAAAAGGAAGCCTATCTCTAATTCAGTTCTTCTATTCATCAAGCACAGAAGGTGCAAATTGAAGGTAGCATATCTCTATCAGAATACCTTAAAATAAAGCTTACAGGAAGCAGAGCCAAAACTGAAACGTAACTCCACAACTGTAGCCTGTGTGACCCAGAGGGCATAGCACGTTCAAGATCATTTACAGAAACTGAAATGCTCGTTCAGACTGGTACAACCTGTACCAGAGGAGAATTTCCAGAGAACCAAGTATGAATTCAGTAAGGGAGAATATGCAGCTGACATGGAAGAAGAAGACATAATGATCAGACGAGCAAGTAGCAAGGGCATTTGCTAGACAACATCAGGGCTATAAAAAAGATGAAAGCCTAAACCCTTTGTTAATTCAAGTATAATTCAAAACCCCAAAATGATACATTTCTGCAGCTAACCACACAGGCATCACTCAATAAAATGCGCATCTACTGCCTGAAGCAACGTATTCAGGTTCTGGGAATGGAAATGAACCATCTTGACTGTATCTCTGCCTTGGATGGCTGAGAGAGAGAGTACCAGGCAGGACCAGGTGTGACCTGATCAGCAGAGGGCTAACACCACCTTTTGTTGTGAACTGCTCTTCCCTCTTCATTGGCATAAACACTTGCATTATTCCAAGTACTTTTCCTTGTAAGGAAAACTCAAAAATTACTAACAATGCCTCCAAGCAGAAGGAAGAACTGAGTTCACCAAACAGAGCTATAAAAATCAGAGAGAATTACAGGAAGTTGAGAAATGAGAATTGTATTACAAGAAATTCCTTTGCACCTCCTGTATCCAGCAAGTCTGTGTGAGTCAGCATAGATGAAGATAACCAAAAGCATATGTTTAGCTAGGGCTCTAACCTGCAGCATACTAATAGAGAAAGCATTAATGTCATTTACATAAGAAAATACTGGGATCATAGCAGATTGTATGGGTGCCGTAGAGTACCAGCGCTCTGGAAAAGAACAAGATGCCAAAAACACAGTTTTAAAAACATCTGCTTCAAAATTCTGGAAGCAAAGCAACTGAAACCCTTCAGTGTTAACAAAAGAATGTCAAAAACATTAACAGAAATCACTAATAGTTTCTAAGAGAAACAGCAGATATGAGGAGTGAATTAATACCACGAAATACTTAAGATTTTCAAAAAAAAGTAATTTAAATTAATAGTTGTGGTGCCAAAAATAATCAGGCATCACAAACAAGTAAACACAGTGCAAACAGATTCATCCATTCTTAATGACTGTAAAAGTTTTATGGTAAGAACTCCTTGTCATGGACTCAGATGGAATACACTAGAGACATCTTTGGCAGCAGCTATATAATGCCAACTGATGATGAAAAAGCAGATTTGTTTTTGCTACAGATGGTTACGTTTTAAAATGTAACCTTTTCTAAAAAGGACAGTCCCCTGTAGGCGTGACATCTTACCCGCTAAATTCACATGGGTTAAACACAGCTCATCTACAGAAAATGAATCTCTTGTCATTTCTCGTTAGAAGTCTGACAGGCTTCAGTCAAACTTCTGTAGGGAGGACAGAAGATGTCCAGAAGATAGAGCAAAACAAGAAAAAGAAAGAAAAGATTATAAAAAGAGGCAATCAACCTTTTAAATTGTTTCACACCAAATAAGACTTGAAGTGTTACATCCATTCTACTTAGATCGGTAGTCTTCAACTCAAAGGTCACATTATTATGGATTTTTCTTGCCAAAGCGTAACAGAAATAGTTTTTCAATAATTTTGAAGGTCTTTTCAGGGAAATCTGTTCTGGGCATTATTCATGAGAGCTATGACATTTTATTTATCTGGTTTCTTTCAAAATACTTGAGAATAAAACTATTATGATGTGTTCCCAAACCCTTCTCTGTTCTTTTTCTCTATTCCCTCTCTCTCTCTTGCAGAGTTTCTGACAGGGAAATAAATGATATTTTCACTACTTGATTTTGAAAAGATAATTATAAAATGTAAACAAAATCTGTCAAATCTGATCTGTTTCTCTAAAACCAAAATATAAAAATCAAAAAGGCAATTTATGTGGTTTCTTAAACTTCATGGGAAAGAATTCCTCTTCACAAATAAGCAATCCTCTGCCAAATCTGCTGCATAAACATTATAGCAGCTGTAATGACATACCAGGATAAGGAGAGGAAAATGCTTAGAAATCCTGTAAGACACCCTAACTAATATCTGAAAGGAATTTCATAATTCATATTCTTTTTCAAGTTCTAGTTTCCAATTTTATTTTATTAATAACACTACAAATATACATGGAAAACATATTTAATAGCAGCTATGACCTTTTTCTTCGTTGTTTCCAAGTAAACAATCCCTTCTTAACCAAGAAAACATTTATCTGGTGCCTCTAATTCCACCATTTGGTACATGTGGAGGTATCAGGACTGTGCACTTACAGAGCTGGGGCTGGAGTGACGCCTGACTTTGGGTGATTCCTTCCCTGCAGATGAAGTTTTGAAGTTAATGCAAGCGTTGTTCTCTGAATGAACCCTCTTCACTTGATTAGTTGGTTTCTCAAATGGATCAAAACTACTCTGTGTCCTCTGAACCCGAACTTTTTTATCCTCAGGAATTGTATCCAGAGGTTTGATCACTGAATCCATTCCCTGGCAGTTCCGTGTAGACATCTTTGTGACACATATCTGAAAAGAAAAAACATCATTTGTTGACTCTAACAGGCACAAAGTTGGTATCATTCCATGCACCAGCCAGCATCAAAAAAGGCATTGAACTTCATCAGCATTAACTTTCTATTTCTATGTTAAAATTGAAAACAACACATGCATTTTACATAAAGGACACACACATCACAGTAGTAACTATAAAAAGCCTATCTTTGTACAATGCACTAAAAGATCCTGAAAAAGGAAGGCAAGAGAGGAACATACATAAATTCATACATTTGTGTGTTATTGTACAATGTGTTCTTGGCAACAATGCCACTTCACTTCTCTCTCCAGTCTAGCCACAGATATCCACAAGCAGTATTGATTTCCATTTGCTCAAAATTGGATGAGACTAAACTAAAATAGATGATGGTAGTTTGTGTGTGCACTGGCTGGTGCTGGCTTTCCAAAGATTCAATACCGGTATATTATTGTATTTTTAAATAATGCTTATACAGTGTTATTATTATTATCACCATATGTCTCAGAAAATCAAATCAGTAAATCAATACCCAGGCACTGAAACGTGAGACTGCACCTTAATGGCACACTAAAGCACAGAAGTTCAATTCTTTGTTACTGTGAGGTACGACTCTGCCAAGCTGCAAAGACTGCCACTTGCTGCTTGAGCTATCAAAATACGCTGTGGTTAGTTCAAAAGCACTAAATGAGCAGAACAGCAGCTTTAGGTACTCCAGTCATGTATGATTCTGGTTTTAATTTCAAGACACTCCAATATCTATGACATTTTTTTAAATTACACTGTTGGTGAGGGCTTGTGTTTGAGGCCTCAGCTTCTGTTTTCACCCATAAGAGACTTGACTTTCACTTGGAAAGAAAATAAATAGTTTCAGCTTACAGGCTACAGGGAAAAGTTATGAAGTGTGATGCAAGCAGACCCAAGAGGCTCCTTAAATTGTACAGCAAATCAAAGCAATCTACAATGTACTTTTTCCACGACATTTGCATGTGTTTAAGGATAGACAGTGTTAATTTGCTGTCAATTGAACTGTCCACATAAAAACAATTTAACAAGCATAATATTCCATTCAAGCACCTATAATCTAATCTAATTTTTGAAAACTCGTCATCCTAAAACAATTAGTATTAAAAAAAAAAAAAAGAAATTACGATTTAATCAGGAGTCTTCCCTCCTAAACCCAAGTATCTCCAAAAACTTCTCCAATAATTTATTCTTTGCCATCTTCCCAGAGCAATTTTGTGCCTTGAAATCCAACTTACTTCAATTGCTTATAGAAATACTGGGTGACTATGCCTTGTGCGGTTTGGCTTGGTTTGGTTTTTTTTTTATGATCCACTGTAACAATAGATGAAAGATTTCTTTTCTTTTTTAGAAAATTTAAAGTATGTTTCCTGCACTGTGCATCTGGCCAAATGATCATATACCAGATCAACTCTAATGAAGGACATCACTACTGTCACAAACCAGGCATCACAAGGGTTCGAATTTCTTCTCACTAAAGCAATTCTCCTAGACTAGAACTTCACCAAGTTACAACTTCCTTGAGAAAAGGAGAAGTCCCCCTTCATTCCAAATGCTAGTTCTTTTTCGGGCTAAAATTAAGACAATTATGTAATTTTGGTCTGTTACTTTAGAGAGAAAAGATAAAGAGCTGCTGCACAAAGAGTTTTTAATTAGTGTTCTTGTAAAACTAATTGGTTTCTTTTCCCTAAAACAATTCATATGCACAGACATGTATCCACATACTTCCCACGGTCATCTCCATGTTCTTGCAGTGCTTGCTACCAACAAAGATGTTTTAAAATACTGTAAATTGAAATTACTGTTAATATAGCAGCACTTCCATGTTGCTTAATCAACATGGATGCAAATAAATGAGTAAGTATTTCTAAGCATTTGAAACCCTATGATCTAGAAAGCAGGTGCAGGAGATACGGACAAAAATATGGATAATGACAGTGGTACTTGTCTTTCCTTCAGGTTAACAAGGCACCTGTAGCAGATTAAAATATTTGGAATACACAGCTATAAACATACTATAGATAATAATGCCATGAATTCTGCTTCTAGGTTCTTTTTCCACCGGAAAATCTCCATGTCTCATTCTAATGTGGGCCATGTAAGCATTTGTTACTACTGTCTTGACTGGAAGCAGTAATAGTTTGGAATTAGATATTGAAGGGAGGCACTTTAGCCTTCAGGCCTCTTGACTGATCTTGAGTAGGATAAAAATCCCCACCATCATCTTCTAATAGCCAACCTCCCACTTGCAAATGACTAAAACCAAGACGAGCACCAACCAGCTCCCCACTCAGAAGTCAAACACCTTGGTGGATGCGCAGGCTGGACACCACTGTCACCTGTGGAGAAGTCCGAAGACTGCAGAGAAATGCAAAAGTAGAGGCTGCTCACCATGCCCATCTGCCTGTTCTGCAACCTCAGCACATCTCCTGCCAGAGCTGACAAGGGGTTTAATTACTCACTTTTCTCTCACTGATATCAGTATTTCCTTGGCAGAAATGAAGCATTCTCTCCAAATGGCCGCTGACCAGAGTGCACTGTTGAAGCCAATAAAGCTAAGCTTATGCTGCTGTTGAAGGGTACACATTTCCAAACTGTCTACTCTGCCTATAAAACACTGAAGAGAAACAGTATTTAAGCATTTGTTTTACATTCTGCCATTGGCAGACCAACTTCATGCTGAAACTCTGTTCTGTGAAATCTGAAAGGACCAAGTCTAAAAGGTCAGCACTGATCACTGGCTGTAACCAACTTAAGGACACAATAAACTCATTGGTGGTTTCAGGTTTCCCTCCATCACCAAGGCTAAGCTACCACAACAGAACAGGTTTTGCCCCTGGTCAGCAGGAGTGCTGACAGGCTGCGCCTGTGCTCCAGCTAAGGGTACAACCTATTCTGTAGTGGCTTATCATGCAAAAAAGCAACAGTGTGCTGAGCTAAACTGGAACATAACATATTTTGGAAATCTTGCTCTGTGTACAAATGATCACAGATTTCACCAGCTTGACCACACCACCTTTAGGAACATTATGTGTTTGAAATTTTTTTACATTAATTCAGCCTTTAAAATATAATTTTCCCTTGTACTGCATAACTGCTGCTTATAAATTCCAACCTCTCATGGGATATGTACAGATACTCAGCATCAGAAGGTGTTAGACTGGTAAACCAGTGTCTAGCACCCAGTAGCTCCTTGCTGGTAGTCAGGAGAAGCCTAACACACCTTCTCATTTCCAGATTTCTTTGTGCATAAGAGATTTAAAGGCTATTTTCCAATTAAAGCACAGAATTTGTCATAAAGAACACCAGTTCTTTATGAATATCAGTTCATTTTCAGAATCTTTTCGATGCTCCTGTGTGATCCTCTGGGATAGTCAGACTTTCCCTCTAAGTACATTCTGCCACCTCTAAGACCAGACTTTTCTTTTTACCTCAATTGATTTGTTTTATCTACGTAAGTCATAGGTTCTTCGGGGTGGGCACTACTCTTTTACTAACCCTTCTTTCACGCACAGAACAACCCTTGTGAACCTCAGTGAAGATGACAATCCAGAAAGTTATGGAAACTATCTTTTTCCAATGCAGTGTCAAAACTGGATGATTTTGTTGAATATCTTGTTTTACTACAGTTACCAGAATAAAAAACAAAGTTAAACAAGCCTTTACATCTAGGAAATCAACCTCTATGATTCATTAGCTCTCCCTATGTATGTAATGCTGTACTTACAACAGTGGAGCCTAGACACTCACAGAGATGCTGTAAATGCCACCACAGTTAAAAACTGGTGCTACATGAAGATGTGATTTTCAGTGGCACCTTAACTATTAAAAGTACTGACTTCAAATATATGTAGAGACAATACAAGTGATACCTTGTTTTGTCATATGCAAGATGACAATTATGCCTTATAAAATGCAACCAAGAGGAAGAAACTTCCAGTATGAATATGCTGTGCATTTAAAGAAACCTCCATCTAGCCAACTTCATGAGTCATTAAGCAATTTTAATTGTCATTTCTTTAAAACAAGTCATCATATAAGTAAACATTAAGGTATGTCAACAAGTAAAATGAGTCCTTCCCCCTCAGGAGTTACTGCCATGATTTTGTGTTTCTCCCACCACAAACTACATTCAAGGCATAATTTTCTGAGGTATAAACTACTTCCAAAACTATTTGGCTTTTAAAAATAGGCCAATGGAACCACAGTTCTCTCTTTCAGATGGGGTATTTTTGCCAGCAGATCTCATAATGATGGGGAACAGAGGTATGGGATCTTCATTTATGCCTTCACTCTTCTTTATAGGAAACACGATTTAAAAGTGACCTGATCAACACACTTAATGGTTATAAATTATTACAGGTATAACATGGAATACACAAAAAAACCTGCATCATGTATGGATTGCTCATGCAAACATTACTATCCTTCCAAACCTTGCATCAGATAGAAAAGGCTCAAGGGATTCACTGGACTATTCACCACTTCTGACTTTGGGCATGTTAGGTGGCCCCAGACAAGAAAAAGAGGGGAGGAAATAGCTGCTTTGTCACCAAGGTTCCCACCTCAGGAATCCCAGTACCTCAGAGAACCACGATGAAAAACGGATGTTGGCAAAAATGGCAAGAGAGGGGCCAAAACAAAAAAAATTCTAAAAGGCAAAAAAAGGTAAGGCAAAACAATGGGAATATAGGGATATATGTATGGTATTCACACCAGAGAACTTCACATGTCCAACATTCACCTCCAAAGTCTCCACTTTGGTTCTATGATGAAAAGGCTAAACTACACTCCAGTACCAGTCTCCCTTTAAGGAGTTTTGCCCTTCCACACAGAAAACAGAGTGGTCCTACAGAAACTCCTTTTTTTGTATTTGAAGTTACTCTTTGGAAAAGCACTTCCAAAGCAACTTCCAAAGCAGCACTCAGAAACCAACTCCAGGGACTTGGTATCTTGTGGGAAAATAGATTTAATCCGAAAAATAGCAATGAATATTCCTACTCAATGAAGCAACAATAGCTGAGTCCCTAATCCCAGGTCTGATTTCCAGGTCTTGGAAAAAAGATCCCTGTCAGCCCAGGTGTGGTCCAACAGAAGCACCTATCCATGAGCATCCTGCCCAATACATTTCTCACATATGGATCATTAATGTCAAATATGTAACTGTACTTCCCCAAGTTGCTCCACATTCTGCGGCCAAGCCATATACATTCTCCACACTCTGATGACTGAAATAAACCCAGTTTTAAAAGTTGTCCACAATTATTTACTCAGTCTCAACTAAAAACACAAGACAAAAAGAGACATGATGATGAGACATTTGGCCACTTAAAACCTATGGCACAAACAACCACTTTGCAGCTGCCTGAAGAGCTCCTGTCTACTTTTAACAGAAATCACAAAAGGAAGATTTATCTAGAAAATCAGATCATTCATGTCAATTTCAGTAATTACTTGAGCTATCACAGATTCTGGCAATGTAAAGCAAAATAAAATGTAGCACCACAAAAGTTCGTGCAGCTTGATATTAAAAGTTATTTTAGTGTTTCTCTGTGGTTTTTTATTTATTTAAGGTAAAAAGAGCCAGAACGTTAAAGAAAGAGCTCTTCATGTTAGAACCACAGAAAAGCACAACATAGTTCATCCTTTGCCACTTTCTTAGTTGCTGATCAGAATCTGAAGACAAAGTATGACAGACAACAACAGCTTGGACAGTATTTTTTCCCCCTGCTCCTCCTGCCCAGTCTCACAATCAGTTTGAGAAGATCCCAAGGCTGCTCTAGGATAAAGAGGCTTAGTCATCATTATGTCAGTGTAGACCATAGGGCTACAGCCTCCACCCTAACATCATGGTACTTATCATGGTACTCAAAACGTAATGTCAGCATTTAGCCAACTTTTTCCCATAAAGAATACTGCTGAAGTTAAGAGACTGAAATCACAAGAAGAGTAATTTTGCTCCATAATAAGCCCCATTAAATAAATAAAAATCAGTAAATCATTCATGGAACCATTTCTAAACAAAGATGCCTCTTTGAATCACCTTATATCTCGTTTCAAGCAATACTCCTTAATCCACATGTGGGATTAATGTGAAAATAATAAATAGTGTATCAGATGTAGTTACTGTGGTACAGTTTCAGTGCAAGATTTTTTGACTTCAGCACTGTCAGCAAAATTAAGAGGTCCCAAAGAAACAGGATTCTTAGAATTAAAGGTTGCTAGACTAATTCATTTACTGTTTAAAGTCATACAGCATTGAAACAGTGAGACTGATCAGTTAAACCATGTAAGTAATTTATAGTCTTACAGTTCATGAATTTTAAAACAGTCATGAATGACCCCAGCATTAATCACCTGTTCAGGTACTTAGTAAAATATCGACTGTCCTATATCACTGGAATTTATTCATATTAATAAAGATATCCTCAGTAACAAAGAACTACCAGTTCTGGCAGAGCAGGTCAGACATCCGACCACACAAAAGAAAGAAGTTTAAAATGCTTGTATAGTGCAAACACACCCTACTCTGAAGCTCATCACATCTTTCAGGAAGATGTGTTATATCTGGGTTTTAATTTCTACATTTAACATCCTACAAACGCTTACTTTGGTCATTCAGTGGCTACGGACTTACCTAAAATATCAAAAAATTGCCAACCATCTACTATTTTCTATCGGTCATTGCCACTGTGTAAATGTGGGGGGAAAGTGACTTGTTGGGTGAATACCAGAGTGAACATCCAAAACTGCTACTGAAAAATCTGAAGGAAATATCTGAATCCCACCCATTTGCACCATTCCAGGAGATGTAGTATGAAAGGACCATACAGGGAAACCCAAGAGCTAGCATGCAGCAAGAAAAAAAAAAAATTTCAAATTACTGAGTGATGTGAGGTAAGGGATTCACTCAACCTCTCCACAATTCCATTTTTCTGTTCACGACAGTGATCCTGCCCCTACCACAAGCAGAAACTGGGAGCACTAATTAAGTTTGTAAAGCACTTGTGCTTTTTCAAGTGAAATGTTATGAAGATATAGATTAAAATTTGTAGAGCCAAAGCCCGCTGGAAGTAGTGCAACAATCTCATTATTACAGACAGTAAGACTTAGCACTTGCATTTAGCTGAGAGATCTATAAAAAAATATATATAGTTAAGTGACTACTAATTCAACAGCTGAAATCTTAGAACGTAGGTCTGCCATTAATTTTCACTGGAAAAATCCTATCTGGATATGAGTTTTTATTACCTTTTATAAGCATGTTATTTTCTATCATGCTTTGGTACCATGGCAATTGAGAACACAATTCATCTGCAGATTTTGGCATCCCTGGAATTTGACATTTGCTACTTATAAAACACAGTTTTGGAATGTTCTGGAGTATTACAAGCAGCTTTGTTCAAAATAAAAATGCAGCTATCTGCCGATTCATTCTCTTTGCAGAACAAAGCAATAGCGAGGCTCTCTCATTTTAAACAAAAGTCTTGCCTGCTTCTTCTTGGCCCATCTGGTAGCACTCTCCATCCTCCCCAAGAGAGGGTCAGCAAATGACTGCGGCACCCACAAGCAGAAACATGCACATGCTCAGAAGAGAGCTCAGTTGGTGAGAACTCTACAATATGAGAAAAGATCCATGAAGAACAAGAGATGAGATAAGGGAGCGAATAAAATTGTGAAAGGGGAAGTAGAGCATGTAATGCTGCACGACATCACCAGCCAGCTCATATCAGAGCTACCAGTGCAATCAGGCTCATACTTGAAAGAGGTCCTTGAACAAACTCACCCCTCCCTGTAATCACCTACACCAGCCCTTTGGTTTGAACATTCGATGGGCAGAGCTAAAAGAAGCAGAAAGAGAACTTGAGCAAGATAG
>VZRQ01018919.1:621128-672576 GCA_013397975.1 Machaerirhynchus nigripectus | reverse complement strand
AAGGAAGGAAGATGCAAGGAAAGAATGGTTATAAAATAAGACACTCCTTTTCCTCTCCTGATGGCCTCTCTCTGTGTCCTGGAACTATAATTCACATTGCTGGGTAATATTTATTTAACTGTCTTTGGATACAGAGATTGCTAGAAATGCTAGCTATAAACTAGCAGAAGCAACTGAGCTAGTTGAGCTCAGAGACTGGAAATGGTATCTGGGGATATGGTGCACTCCTTGCTGTACCTATCACAAACTTACTCATACACCTCCCACAGCCCGCCTCAAAGGCACTTGCCCAAAATGGCCATTTTATTTCCGAAGTCAAAGCTGATGTTAAACCAACTGTCATTGTCATATGGAAGAAGGCGAATATAAAAAGGTCACTGAAGTGCCAGATGGGAGAATTTTTGAACTAGAAGCTCTGACATTAATTCTCTGTGTTTGTCTGAAACACTGAACTCAATGAGCAGATTAAATGTCTGTGCTGAACTGCCAAGTGAGAAAAAAGTCACTCTCACAGAAAGACCAGATGATAAGGTAGGAATCCCAGTTTAATAAAAATGTGAAAAGATTTTTACCTGCATCATGGAAAATAACATTTTATACTAGAAGTTAAAACTGGTTACACAATTTTTTCCTTTCACCACCTACACACCAAGAGCTGCAATATAGTACATATTTATTCTGCTAACTTGATACCTAAATATTAGCATGATTCCTGAATCAAGCACTGAAATCAGGAGTTACTGAAAATTATTTTAGGTCCCCTCAACATGGTAAGGAAAAGCTGCGCATTTAAAAAAAAATTTTTTTCTGTTCATAGCACAGCCTAACTTCAGAAAAGTGAGTTTCTAATCCATTAAAGTTGATGTTCCCCTCCTTGCAGAGAAAAAAGGTCCAGTTTTCAAGAGAGTCTGGATTAGATTTTAGGTCTATAAAAGCCTACATATGTCCTCAAAGCAAAACTCTGTTCTGTGACAAGAGACGTCAGGAGGAGTCACCTAAGGACAGGGTCTCAGATAAAGGTCACACCGAAGTCCTGACAGCCTCTAACGTTCATGAAAAGAGACACAAACTCAGTGGAGCTGATCTAAAGGGGCATTTTGCTCTATTTCTGTACTGATGCCCCAAAATACAGCAACTGTATTAGTAATAAAGCCTGGCAAATAAATTCTTCCTTTTACTTGCACAGAGCTCGCATTTGTCACAGTGGTATGTAACGCAATATGCCATGCAAGCCTTTCCTGAAATTGCAACAAGGCTACTGCTTCCATTAACCTGGTTCCAGAGTTGCTGCATCCAAAAGAAGGAGGCTCATTCCTCCAATAAACCAAACAGGAGGACACAGTTGAGGATCAGCAGTGGTGTCAGAGGGAGACGCAGCTTCCAGTGCCAGGCACGAGCCAAGGATGCCTTGGTAACCAGAAAAGCAGTGGGGAAAGTGTCTGAACATAAACACTCTCCCAAGAAATTGTGACAGGTGGTTTTTATACTCTTTTACTTAGTTACCCACTTGTATCTGTTGTCTATCCTCCTCTGTAACCATATGAACAGGATTTAAAAATAAAGATTAAAAAAATATTTTCAATCCCTTTCCCATATCAGCCTCCTGCTCCAACAGATGGCTACATGTGCCAGTGCTAGTTTATACAGTTTTCTTTCCATAAGTGCATTATTAGTGGTTTTGTGAGAACGGTATATTAAGTCTTTCTGACTTTACAAGTTTATGATTTTATTCTATCCTCCAAAACTCCCCCTGGTCACGAAGTTATCAAAGGCATATCCATAAATGCAGTAAGTCTTCCCACTGCCAAGTTCAAGTGTGAGAAATCTTGAGAGACTTGACAACAAAATGCCTATTCTTGCTAGATTCTGAGGCTGTCAGTAAGGTTTTTAAGAAAATAAATCGTAAACAATTCCATGCCTTGAAAATAGGTTCTACCCAGTTCTTTTAGGCTCCTTTGCCTATCCCTAGGAAGCCTCTTGATTCTTTCACAGTTATCACCAAGCACTTCTGACTCAAACTAAAAAAAAAAAAATTACTGTCTTACAAGCAGGGACTGCAACAAAAACATTGCTGTTGGTCAGATCTGGTCATGCAACTGACAGAGTAAGACTTAAGCCCAACTACTCAAGACCTTTCACATATATGCTCTTCACATAAATGCTGAAGAGCACTTTTTTAATTAAAAGAAAAGAGGAAGGGGATAGGTCATGTAATCATATTTGTGAAATATACACATTTTCAGGTGGAAAGGTTTTGCAGCTATATTCTGTCTGGTGTGATGACAACCTTCATTGCACTGAAGCAGCATGCATGTCAAGAGAGCAATGCCACTCTCACATTAGCTTCAGCAGATGCTTCAAAAGTGCTTTACAAGACTAGAATGGTAAATTAGTTTGGCTCTTTTTCCTTCAGACCATTTTCTTCATTAAAAACATTCATAAAAATCTACTTACTTAATTCCTTTCCCTGTTTTCTTCATTTTTCTTCCTCTCTCTTCCTTTTTAACTATCTTTAGCAAAAGCCAGAGGATAAACTAGGTAATTAAGAGTTGCTTGCTTCATTCTGCTAATGCACTTCAAAGTTTCATTCGAGCACCATGAAAGAAATTTCTCCTGCTCTTAGTTGCTTCATCCCTGAGATCAATAACTGTACAGGTTGAGAAATGCAGCTTCCAAGGCAGATGAATATCACAAGGAAAGACAAGCTCTCTGAGCATTTCTAGATCTGCTCCTCTACATATTATCTTCCAAACCACCAAATTTGACAAAGGATCCTCTATCAAATCAGCACAGTATAAAGGTAGAGGCAGAAAAATAGCTTCAACTTTGTCATTATTCTCTTGTGCAAGTAATCTTCCAAGATCTGAATAACCTACATTCCAACTCAGTCTCCCAGAAATTTTAGTAACAGCCATCCACGACCTTTCTGCCATTGCTTCCTTTCATGGAAGTTTGAGAGTTCAGACAAGGATGACAAGCCCAGTTCCACAAATAATTAAATGAAAAGTCCTCATCTGTGTTTGGATTTCATATACACCTGACTCCATTTTTTAACTTGTTCTTTCTGGCTTTTTTCCCTTCAGACAAATGACCTGGTTACAGAATTCTATCAACTTGAATGAAAAGTCTCACAGGAATTTTCTAGCAGCTACTGCAGGTTTGTCAGACTTGCAGCAGCACAATAACTTTCAAGGCAAAAAGGTGTAAGGGAGCATAATAAAACTTGCTTCTCAGTGCATAATGTGCTACACTGGAAAACATGCCATATCCTACAATTCGCAATTTAGCTGGGAGCATTATATCATCTAGTTGGGAAAATTACAGCATCTAAAGTTATTCAGAATATGAAGAACACTCCAGTCTATCTTTTCTTGCCAAGACATATAAAACTTAAAATGGAGAGGTTTCAAACTGATACTGAGAAGAGCTCATCGTAAGAAGAACGACTATAATTTTATAATGAAAATTCTATGAGCAGCACAGAGAAAACGCTCATTAAAAAAAACAAAAAAAACTATGTATTTCAACAGAGAAGTGAAAATCATTCCTGCTTCTTTGAAGTGTTCAAGCCAAAACTAGTGCTGTAGTAGACTTACGACGGTGCTCAAATGAATTCTAAAGAAAAAGCTGTAACAGTACAAAGCAGCCAAGCCTTCTGCAGTTGGTGGCAATTTGCACCTCCAAAGCTGTGAGTTCATCATGATTCACTTTCAACAAGCAACAAATTCTGAAAATCAAACTGGTCAAAAATCACATCAATAATTAGAACATCAGTATGAGAAGTCCTCTAACCTTACACTACATGAAGCTTCTCATGAAAAAATTGTCACAAAACTGAGAGTGATTGTAGATATTTTGCTTGGCTTTCCCTGCACAGCTGCCCACCAGCAGTACAATCACATTTTATAATTATATAGTTTTATGTATCTGAACTACTTTGCCAAATACAGAAAATTCTTTGCAAACTTGAAACTTAGGGGCCTGGTTCCACTACTTTCCTAGGCAGCAGCAAAACCAACCACCCCACCATTAAACTGCAGAACTTTTCAAAACTCTTCCGCATTACATTAAAATAAAATTTCTATAGCCAATATTTAACAACAGAACCCACCTGTTCATTAAAACCCCCACTATTTACATGGAAGTCTGGGCAAACCTATTTTACACATATTCTCTAATGGTTTAAATACATTTTCTGTGTACTTACACAAAGATTTAATAAACTGGAGAAGGACATATTCAAACACTCTAAGCCTGTAGACTGAAATGCATCAGAAATGAACTAAATGAAGCTGAGCTTTCACAATATATAAATAGACATTATACCTTTTCTTGGTGGTTTTACTTCCTCACTGCTCCCTTGGCAACACTGGGTATTTTCCTCTTAAGTTATATACAATTTAATATTATGTTACAAACATCCAACACAGCAAAACTCAAATATAACTGATGTAAATTCTGTTCCATTTCCTGGATAGAATGATACAGACTGGATTCAAAGCTTGCTGATATGATATTTGTTACTAGCTTAGGTTATTTTACATTTATATAACATCTAGCTGAAGTTTATCAAGTTATTTTTCAATCAGAAGCCGCAAAAGATCTAGTCAGCAGGATGAGATAGCAAGTTCAGCTCTAGAATTAATGTACACAAATTCTAACAATAAATTCCACAAACTTTTGCAAAATAAAAAAAACCCTCCACTCACACTTTTCACACCATTTCTGACTAGCACACCAAAACAAAGACAACTAACAGATAAAACTGTGTGTTTCCATGTCCTCCACAGGCCGGTCAAGAACTGATACAGCAAGTTCAGAGAAGCCCATCCACCCAGGAATACAATAAACAAAAGAGAAAGATTGCCAGCAACAGAGAGAAAGCCCAGAAGTTACTTCTACAAAGGCAAAATGATGTGTTTAGGGGTGGATTCAAAAATTTTATAATACAAAATCACCCCCCTGAATTCAACATTCAGTACTATATTAAATTACTATTTCACTACTTGCTTTTTGCTAAAGTGCTAAATCCAGAAGTATATGTAGGCTTATATTAGGGAGTAGAACAAAAGATATCAGTGAAAAATATGCCACATATCAAAGGATGCATATAATTAATTATTCTGACAATATACAATACACTTATCTCAAAAGCAAAAAGCAGTCACAGAAAGGTATTTACTGAACTATACGAAAACCCAGAAGTCACCATGTCGGTGGAAGGAGCACTTTAGGACTGATGGAGGCGCTACTGGGAGAACTTGTCCTGGCATTAACATTATAATAACAGTATTAAGAAAAATAAAGTCCTTAAGGGTTGCATTCTTAACATCATCAGTACATTCATGTATCTTCCTAACATGGTAGCAGAAGCAAAACTTAATGAAAGATGCTGGAAGCCAGTATGGAACTATCTGAGGGAACTCAAGTTCAGAAGACAGTCATGAAGCTGTTCTTCCCAAACTAAGAACACCAGCTACTCTTTTCTTTAGTTCCGAAACAGGCTTTGGAGAACTGATACTGCACAGCCTCTCCGTTGTTTCAGTTAATATTGGGAGGATACTCCTATTCATTTCAACAGGGATTGTAAACCGTAATTATCATTGTATCAATATCTGAAACATTTAGGAACATTTTAACACTAGTATTATCAAACCAAATTTACAAACCATGTACAGCACTCCCAGACAGCTGAGTACTTTTGCCTTTCTGGGACTTCAAAGGGAAACCACCCCAACAAAGCTGTCTGGATCTGCTCAGCAGCTCCTGTGACCTTTAAGCGGCACATCTGCACTCACATTTATACTGAAGTTGCTGAACATGACAGCCCAAATTCTCACCTGCCCCCGGCTGAGCACTCACACACACTCTCACCACAGCAAATTCCTGAGGACCCCAAAGATCCACCTAGGGCAGCTACTGAATTCTGCAGGGGCAAACACCCAGTGGACACCGGCACCGTGCAATAATTTAGCTTAAAAAACAAAATAATCCCTTACCCCTTCTCTCCACATCTGAAGCCCAGCAGAGCTGCCCATGCCAGCTGCCCTGTGAGACCGGCCAGGCACACTTGCTCTTTAGCCTAACCACAGCCCCTTCTTGGCTCTATCCATGTTCTCGTCTGTGGGGGCTCTGGGAGAAACAAGTATGTTCTGCTCTGCCTGTATGAGACAGAGCACCTGCTCTGAGGTAAACTCTCCAAACAGCCCACAATTGCTTACAGTGTGAGGGGAAAATGTCAGAAACTGTTGGGGCAGGTTTGGTTTTAGAGAATTTAGGGACTGGTTTTGTTTAAGATTTACACAGCAAACTAACTAAAAAAAAAAAAACATAAAAAAAAATAAAAATCAGGTGACCATTTTTGCTACAGAACTTCAATGGCTGGACAACCTTGCACTGAGACAAGATCTTGATCATTTTTGCCTGTTTAGCTACAACTCCTTGAAGTTCTTTCTTCCTGGAGTCAGGGGCATTAAGGAGACTATGGCAAACGCTCACTCCGCAGGTAATCCCTTATCCCCTGCTGTGACAGACCCCAACCTCACTACAAAACTGATTTACAAAAAGATCTTGGTTATCTTCATAGAGCACTTGGCAATAACTGCCTGTTAAACTATGTGTTTCTTCCCTTTCCCATCTGTGTTCTTAACTTTTGGTCACATTTTCCACATTTTAAGCTAATTTTTCCAGCTAGTTAATTTGGGGTCTCTGTTTAACTAAGTATTACCATAGGGAAGACTGTTTATCAATAAATTATGTCCAAAACATTATTCTTTTCTAAAGCTCAGAAAACTAAAATGGGAGAACTCTAGAGACAGTAGTTAACATGGCAAGCAGCGGTGATGACTTTAGACTTGGTGAGAAAAAACACTTGGAGATAGGAAGATGATGGAAGCAACAAATTTCACATATGTAAGTAGATGAAAAGATAACACGAAGAGAAAAACACAATTTTAAATTTGCTTTAAAAAAATCCCACATGCCTGGACTTCCATTAGTTGTATAATATGAGGACAAACACAAGTGGTTGGATTACTTCTATGCATTGAACAATGGTTTGCAATTTATTAATAGGCATGACAGTATAAGCAAAGGAAAACTTCCATAAAAATTATTAAAAAAATACAACTGAAATAACTCTTGCAATAGAAACATTACAGGTAATGCTCAAAAAAAAAAAAAAAACCAAAAAACAAGGCACCTCTACTTTCTGAGAAAAAGCTATGTAAATTAAGGTCGTATACACTGTGAAACTGACCACCTGACATCACTTACATTGCAGTATATATAGCATTTTTTAAAGAAGGAACTCCAGCAAAATAATAATTAAAGCTTCAGGAAATAATTGATGTAGGACTGAATCTTTAATCATATTCGGTGACAAAGAAGAAGAACCCTTTAACTGGCAAGCACAGAAAAAACAAACATGAATCCCTGTCAAACTAGTTATTTGATCCCACACTGATATACAACTGATCTCTTCTTGGAGTATAATTTACATGCTGCATAAAGATAAGCATTCTCCTCTAGAAAAAAAACCCTTTGCTTTTGTCCTTAACTAGTAATAGCAAAAACCATCTCTCACCACTCTACCATTACTACCACAGTTCATTTCCTTTAAATAGTAGAACACATGGTGAAATACTATTTTTTGTTCAGCTCCAGTGGATTTCTGTTGAGAGTTTTCTAAGGCTTGATCTACAACTGAAACACACTAGATGTCAGTTAAGTCATCAGAAATAATCCAAATAATTCCATACTATGGCCACATTTTAATCTTTCCGTCTTGTACTAATGGTAACTGCTGCTCTTTTCTTCCTCTCTTTCCCTGAACATGCTGCTGCTCTAAGCTTTCATATGTTGAAATATTCCACTAAGATCCAAACCGCTGTCAACACACTCCTGCATAAGCATTCAAGAATGACTACCTAAAAAGACTACCTCACTTTTTGTTATATTAAATAAAGGCAGCGTGCAAGAGAAATAAAATCATGACAGAGGTTAACAAGGCAAAAAAATATTCTGACACCCATGATATAGTATTTATTTATGAAGGATCGTTTTAATTTTATCTTCTCCCACCCAGCAAATCTGTAACTGTTATAGACATTTATTCAGACCTAGCAAGATGCACAGACTTGTTAGCAGAGATGAAAAAGTGGCTGATCACGTCCTTCACTCACTCATCCCAGAGGGCGTTCAGCCAAGCATGTATCGGAAAAAATTGCCCATACTATCCTCTTAATACAATTATAAATAATGCTGCCAGAGACAGAGATACAAAGCTGTACCGAGAAAAGCATTGCTTTTAAGCCTTCCCCTACCTTTTCCCTGGTATTTACAAACCGCAGGCAGTACTGCTGGGGAATCTCACCAGGGTGGCTGCCGAGAGGTCTCATGTGGTGTTCCCAGCTTCCCACCGCCTCCCTCTGCCTGGATGTTAAGCATTCCCGAGAAAACCCACCCTGACATGCACAGAATGAATCCTGCTCAAGTTGGGAGCATGTGATAACTAGGCTTCAGGCTCAAACAGGAAACCCCAGCACCCAATTAATCCCAGAGATTTAAACAAGCCCCATCTTACCGTTTTGCTGTTGCCCAGATCAGGTCAGATTCACCTGCAACTCTTTGGCATCTCTCTAGCTGTGTTAGTGTTTGCAGTCAGGCCGGGCTCATTCAGCAACTGAATTCACAACATCTTTCTGCACTAGCAAGCTGAAATGGTACGGCTGTACTACAGCTAAGAAAGGGGGAAATCTAAAGCAGCAAACAAAGAAATCCCTCAAGACTGGGTAATCCCAGTGGAGCAGAATATAAAAGGTACAGATGAGCACCGAGGGTACAATATTTCTCTGTCTAAAATTCATCAGCAATACTATGCTCTTTCTAAAAAGATTTTTTTTTAAATATATGATGGACTTGCCTGTGGAGTTCCCAGAAAGGCAGAGTATCCAGGCTCTGCAGCAGCATTGCAGCCAAAGTAAGCATGCATATGCTATCTAGGCAATTTACAGCAGTCTTTTTGAAAAGATATTGATTTACAACGTAGCACTGCCTCAACCCAATACAGAACTGCAGCCAAAATAGCTAATGGTGATTTCACAAGAATTAAGGGGAAAAACTCAACATTCAATCAAAAGATGAAACTAATCATTCCCAATTCAATTCATTCCAGTCCTGAAAGATATCAGCAAGTTCTAGAGTGACAAAATGACATTATAGAAATAATCTATGGGCACCTGGAAACAAGCACTATGAATACCACTAGCCACTTTTACATAAAGAATAAATATCAAAAAGCATTTAAAATTTATTGATTAAAATATGAACTCTCAAGTTAGTTTCAGCATTTTAAGGATGAAACTTAGTATTTAATTTATGAACGTACAAAATACACAAAGCTGTGAGTAAGCAACAGACACCTACTCCGTGCTGGGAATCCACCACTCAGCCCAAGCAAGCTTGAGTGTGGTAGGAGAGAAAAGAGGGCAGCAGGAGCAAACCCTCAGGAAGGGCTTCTCCAGAAAGGAGGCAGTGCATCTTCTCCATCTCCTACTCCTACAGCAACCCCTACTGGCCTGTGCTTCAGATGGCTCCTGGCTCCCCAGAAACCTCCTGAGGTTGGGGGAGCACTGGGCAGACTATATTAGGACAGGAAACAATAATGCGTCCATCAGCAAAACCTTCAGGAGGAAAAGCATGCAGCTCAGCTGAGATGACATCTTCAACATCCTGAAATATTTTCGTTTTTATGTAATGATGAGGTACAATGAACTAGCAGGCAAAACACAGCCCTGGCTCACACCCCCGGCAGCTCCAGTGACCCTCACCACAGAACCACTGGAAACAGGCTCCCCTGTAGAGTCCCACTTTGAAGAAAGCAGAGTGTGCTTAAACACACTCATTTGCTCAAGTCCTGCCATAGTCACCAAGACTTACACACGTTGACATACTTCTCAACTCCAGGCTCACATCTGAACCTAGCATCAGTGGCTCCAGTGACATATAAAACTTGAATGGCATAAGCAAATTCTATAAGACAATTCCAAAATTATGTAGTAGTTGTTATCTTTTTCCATCATCTATTTCCCAGCCTTAGTCACTGGACATGGTTGGCCCTCCTGGCTGCCAGGGCACTGCTGACTCATACTCAACTCACCACTGACCAGGACCCCCATGTCCCTTTCTGCAGGGCTGCTTTCCAGTCATTCTCTAGTCTGTCCATACTTGATTGACCCACTCCAGGTGCAAAACCTGGCACTTACCCTTGTTAAACTTCGTACGGTTGGTTATTGTTAAGGTGTCTTAAGCTTTCTAAATTTCTCTCTGCAGGGCCTCTCTGAGTGAGATACAACTTACAGAAACTTCCCATATTTAAAAGTTAATTATTTTTACTGTATTGAAAAAAAAAGCAAAAAAAAAATTTCATTTATTGCATTAAAACCCTTCTTGTTGCCTTTGTCTTTGACCTTCCTCAAAAGGGCCAATTCCAGTTGGGCTTTGACTTTCGTAGGTGCATGCTTCGAAGACGTATCTGTATTCCTTCCCAACTACTTGTTCTCAATTCCACCTTCTATATAATTCCTTTTTACATTTGAGCCTTGTTAGGAAGTCTTTGTTCATCCATGTAGGTTTCCCAGCATTTTTGCTTGACTCCCTACTATTCTTATCCCCCTCCTTTTCCTGTGCTAGCCCCATCCCTTGCCCTACTCCCAACCCCATCTGCAGACTGTGGTTGAACATAATTTGGCTAGAGCACAAATATGTGCTCTGCTGCTGCCCGTGGTACAAAAGAGAGGACTGGGAAACCTGGCTGGAAGGCAAATGCTATCTAGAATTAAGAATGGAATTGATGGAACACACAAAGACCCCTGTAGTATGGGACTGGTTTGTTTTCCAAGGGGGTGGGAGAGTAACCTAAAAAATAGTTTCAATACAATAACTAAAAAAAAAGTCAAATAAATATGGAGTTAGATTTAGATTTTAAAACTCTCCATGGAAGCCAGCTGCAAATACAAGTTTCACATTATCAGTACTTTAAGTCCTGCCAGCACTTTCACCCCAGGGCAGACTGCAAAATGCTGTGGCACTTGGGAACCGTTCTTCACAGATAAAGAGGTGTCTTTGGAGATTTTCAAGACAATAGCAAATTGCTACCCTTAAAGAAGAGAGATTACAAAATGTCACAACTCTGATGGCCAATTATCTAAAAATGCAAACCATTTATCATTTATTAATATGGCACAGTAAAAAAATGACAGTAGTTACCTTTGTTCTGTGGTCTTACTACACACTAATAAAATGAACTTGTAAGTAATGTCGTATTTTCATTAGTCTACATCAAGTCATCCTAGAGGAGGGGAAACAGGGAGCAAGGGAGAAAGGCAGCTAACATTTCCCTCCTCTCCAAGAAGTAATAACCAAATGCAGAAATTAGTAAAAGCTTCATACATCCATATGAGCCCATTTCCTCCTCCTAGAAGAAAATGCATGGCTAAGAACTACTGCTTCTCAACACAAACCTTTCCATTTTAACAACTGCAGACTGCATATACAAGGAAAAAATAAACACTTTTGAAAATTTATTCACTTGTGAGAGTCATTTAGATATCTAGCCAGCCACTGCACAAGCCACTGATAATATTTCATGAAGAAATTGTTTTAACAAGACTCTTAAGAAGTTGTGTCCAGAAACTCAGTGCTGGATGGGACACCTATCCAAGTCCAGTTCAGATCCTTGCTATCATAGGTGACCATAAAATATGACCCCCTTCCCTAAATTGAGAAGTTTGAGTTTAGTTTGAGTTAGAATACAGAGTACAAGAAGACATGACCTTAATAAAACCATCCAGCAGTGATACAAATGTATTGAATGCAAAGAAAATAATTTTTATCTTAAGATGGCAAGTGAAGCAGTGGATAATATTGCACAATGGAATGCATGACAATGGAATTCAAAGTACAACATACTGTTAAACTTGCTTTGCAATACCAGTATTTGAACTACACCAGATGCATTATCTGGTATTAATTTCACTTAAAAAGCCACTGGCTGAAATAAAATGCCATACAACATACTGCCAATTAGTTTTGCAACTTTTAAGACCAAGAAAGAGATTTTGTGGGTTTAGGGACTGGTTCCATACACAGTTTGCATTACAAAGAAAATTGAAACTGCAAACTTGAAGGGAACAACAGCAACACAGAGAATACTGTGTAATGATTTTAAACAAAATACTTCAAATTGGTCCAGATATATTTTCAGCTCTGTCTTTGCATATAACAGGTTAATCTAATTACTTTAGGCAATTATACTCTTTCTGCACAATAGGAAAACCTAACTCCAACATTCCAATCAGAGCCATATCTTCCTGTGAACACTAATACAGTTACACTGAGCTGGTTTTATTGTTATTGATACTTCTGTGCTCCTTGCTAGAGTTGCAAAGATCTCATAAATAAAATAATTCAGACTGCAACATACTGGTGCAGTGAATCCACGATAAGAACTTAAATTTTATTATTTTATCTTGATTTAGGATTTCCTTTTAGGAAAGTCAACTACTATTTTCTAAGCCTCATTTTTTTTCTACTTTGTTTTAAGGCCTTAGTTAAAGGTATTGTACAAGCACTATTCTAAAGAATTATGTTAACCTCTGATTATTAGCCCAAAATACTTAAAGAAAGGACATGCAAAGGCCAGAGGCAATCAGATCAGCAGTTAATATACAAAGATACCAAGTGTAGAACTTGATCAAAAAACGGAATTTTGCAGTAATTCTACCTTTAAGAAAGCAGATCTGTGGGCTTTCCCACTGGCAATCTAGCTACATCCAAAAGGGGACTCCAGCACACCTCGGCCTCCAATAATAAGGCATGCCTTGCTATATAAAAACAAATTAAAAGTTTTCACTCAGTCGTGTCTCACTCATACTTGCAAAAACAATCACAACTATTACACACAGAATTCGAGCTAGTACTGCATTCATGCCTTTATAATTCATTAAAATAGCACTGAAAAAGACATCTATTTGGAAAGAACATGAAGCCTATACCATGTGTCAGGTAAAATAACATGCATCTTGTTTGCCTAAATTCCTCATCCCCAACTTGGAAGACAGTAACTGATAGCAGCATTATTAATCTTCAATCATACAGTTACATGTGCTGTCAACATTAGTAACATTTCAGTACAGAAACGAAGGTATCTTTGTAACACATAAATAAAATTCTAGGCAGAATATGCACCATAATTTCCATGACGTATGATGTACCTGTATATATACACAATGTCAGTCTTAGTATTATTAATATATTATGTAAAAAGCATCACAACCTAGACTATCTAGGAAAAAAAGACATTTAAATCAACATCTCAGTCAATAATTGCTAAAAAACACCACAGAGCACTCAAATAGTGTCAAATTAAAACGTATGCTCTGTGATTGGAAAATGATAACAATCAGCAAGATGACCTAGTGGAGTAGCTTTAATTAAACTAACCTATCTACTATTACACAAATATATATAAAAAATCCCACTGTGCTGGTTTGAAAGCAAACCAGCAGAAGAAATTATTCACAAATACCTTGAGAGAGATTTCAGGTCAGAGTTGCAATTTAATAGAAAGATTACAATAAATGCAATGATACAGAAAACCTGGCTTAAACGCACAAAGCCAAAGTACAACCTGGCACCCGCTTGGTCAGGGTGGTGGCTGCAGTCTGTTTAAGCAGTGGTCCTGTGGGAGGTCTGGTCCTCTTGTAGAAGTTTCGGTCCTCCTCTGCATCTGTCCAGTGGTGGTGGCGGCAAGGAGAGACCGAAGCAGGACTGAGGCAGGACCAGAGCTGGCCCATGAGAAGCAGCCAGGAGACTGGCAGCGGAAGCAGCAGGAGAAAGCTCTTTTCTTTTGGGACAAAGCTCTCTCTATCACCATCCATCTCCTGTCCTCTGAAATCTGTGCCGCTGTAACGGTAAATGTACCACAAGCAGGTAAATCCTGCAGAGGCCACTGAGGCAGCTGAGTCCACCACACTTTAGAAGGTATTTTTAAGCTTGGCTGCCACAAGCACAAGAATTTCTCCAATCTTTTTCTGCCAATTCTCTATGTCCTTGGAGACATCACACCAGAGGTCTCCAAGGTGAGGTTTGGCATTACCACAGTGCTTCTCAGCACTTCTTGTTGTTCCTCTGTGCTGTGCTGGAACTCAGATTTGTAAAAGAAAGCCCAGGTATCCTCCAGGTCAGTCTATCTTCACTGTCCAGTGGAACCACACTCCGGCCTTGTTTATTTTACGCTCCCTCCAGAACAACTTGGCCACACCCAGCAGGACATGTGGGTCTTGTTCACACTTCCTGAGAGCATCCACACTCTTGGTCTTTTGTTGCAGCCGTGCTTCAAGGAAAACTGCTTCTGACCAGAGGATTCCCAAGATGGGGCACTCTTGTAGTACCTTGGCCATCAGAGTGTTTGCAATGTTCTTCAGCCCAGCTCTGTATTCCAACTGCACAGACTCCAACCAGAGATCTGGATTCTTTGGATTCTTCAGGCAAGACTTTTGTCTCTTGTTCTAGTCAACTGCCCGACTTTCTTGTCCACCCTGGACAGCAAAAGCCACAGGGGTATGCAATGGGGGCATTTCTTCAATCCTTGATTGTAAGCCTCCTGTGCTTCCTCCAGCAGCTGTTTTTGCTCCTCAATTTGTCCTTTCATAATCCACAATTTGAGGAAGTCCTCATAGTGCTTCCAGCCTTCCTCACAGAGCTCCTGGGCTGCAGCAATGTTCCCAAGCACCCATTCCAACTTCACAGATTTCATGAAGACCCTTGCTTTGGGGGTAGTGCTGTGAGCCTTTGCCAGCAGCCTCCTTGCTCTTTCATATTCATTGTTCTCTGACTCAAGCTTCACAGCAGCCAGCCAGATCTACTGTTGGGGTTGCCCTGGAAAGACAGGGCCAAGATGCTTCTGGCTGCTGGCACATCTCCTGCCAGCCACTTGGATTTGGCTCCCATGAGCCACAGCACTTCTGCTTTGGGACAGTGAGCAACAGCTCTCTGCAAAAGAGCCTCCAAGGATTCTCCGGTTCCATGGTTCTTTACAAAGTAGGCTGCTTGCAGCCACACACTCTTCTTGGGAAAACTTGCAAGACATAGGAATAAACGGCCCAGTCACACTCCAGAGCACTATGAGCAACACAACTGCCTGCATCTTCCATCCAGGTGTGTTTCTGATCTTCTTCCTTGATCCCAATCCCAATCACAGCTCGCATGATTGCCAGGCATGTGGCCACACTTACAGCCTTATCACATTACTCGGCACCTTGTATCTGGTGCTCCCTGTTGAGTTCCACACCGCCAGACCTAAGAGATGTGATGTTTCTGTCAGTGATTTTCTCCACAATCTGGGTGTTTCCATTGGCTTCCTCCAGTTTGGCAGCAGTAATCCAGATGTGACAATCCGTCAGGATATTCCCCTGGGCTTTTTTAAGGACTTTATCAGTGTTCTCATGTATCTCCAGACCTGCCAGCGCCAGCCATAGTTCAGCACTGGTTGGACAGCACTCCACAGCCTGGCTCAGCATGACCCTGGCATCCTCAGGTTGCTCCAGCTCCACAGCTGCTTTCCACATACGCACTGCGTTTGGAACACGCTCAAGGGCTTTCCTAGGGACACATTTCTTGGCACAGATATCCATCTCTAGCTATGCTGCTCTGATATAGATCCGGATATAGACTGTGGAAGGTGCCAGACAACCTGGGCCACAACAGCTCGGCCTGTATCTCCAGGCTGAAGCCAAGAAGCTTCCAACCAAACATCTTCGTTCCTAGGGACCATCTCCATTCCTGTTCCTGTTCATAATGCGGTTTTGAGCCATCTGGAGTTTGCCAGTGACCTCCTCTGCTTGGGCTGATGCTGTCCAGGCTGGTAGATGATGAGGATTGGTCTCTTGGACAGATTTCAGGAATAAACGGGCTTTTTTGATATCATCAGCATCTCCTCCGTGTGTGGGAATCATAGAATTCAAGTCTGTCAAATATCCTTTCGGGTCCACTACGGTCTGGCCACTCACAGAGTCTGACACCTGGCTTAGCCTCATATCTATCAAGGTGCTCCTGGCTTGGCCAATCTTCCTCATATCCAATTCACCTGTCCCAGGTGTCATCAAGCCTGGTGTCATTCCTCCTGGGTATGGCCTATTCGATCCCCCTGGATATAGAGTATTCAATCCACCAAACTGTGTCTGGTGTGGGTCCATGGAAGTATGATTCTCCCCTGACTGTAAATGCTTTGCAAAGAAGCTGTCAGGAACAGGAGTTAGCTTCTTGTACCGAGGATTTCTCTGACACCTGCTCCTGGCATCACCAGCCTCTGGAATATTCGGCCACTCCTCCTCAGGAACCTCTGCAAACTTCCATTTCAAGTCTGAGAACTGCTGCTAAATTTTAGGTTGTTGCATGTGGTATTTTCCTATTTCCTCTTTTTCTTGTTGTTCCCTTCTTTCTTTTCTGTGTTCATGCATCCTCTTATCCAAAGCCGCATCAGTAGCATCTGGTTCCTCATCATCTTTCTCATAGGGGCTGCTTGAGAACAGGCTCCCAGCGCAGCCACTGAACTCACCATAATTGGTGTCATTCATGTTCTCATCTTCATTATCCGCTGTCTGCTTCTGCTTCATCTGGTCCCCCACAGTTCTCTTCCCCAGTGGGGCACAATGGTCGTCCACGGTGTCATTGGCAACACAGGCAGGGCCGACATCAGAGCGGGTGGTGAAGCCTGTGGCTCCACGGCCCAGCCCTGGCACGTAGCCCAGGGGCGTGGGCATGCCCAGGAACAGCTTCTTCTTGTGGAAGTGGTGTCCCAAGTCTCCAAAGCGCCCAGTTTATATATGGTCAGGTTCAGGCAGGAATGTCCAGTGCCTCCCCCAGAGTGGGGAATTTCACAATGGAATGATGTAATCCTATGAGTCACAGGATATTTTGGGGAGTCCTTGATGGCGTAGGTTGTTACAGCTGCCCAGTGGGGCTGTTGAGCTATTATGACCCATCGGCAGAAATGACCCCCTTAGGCTGGGTGTAGTTATCACGGGCCAAGTCAGTTTGTGAGACAAAGAAACACTACCTTGCCATGCAGGGTTTGCCTCTTTGTCTTATCAAATACCCAGCTTGTAGCCTGAGGGTTGTGTGTGCACTGGGCAGCTGTTGCCAAACAACCCACCAGTAAGAGTTCATCAGGAATAATGCAGACAGGAGCAGAATACATACTGTGGTTACGCCCCACATTGTAACCCAGGACAACCACCGAGCTGACAATACTCCTTTTGCAATCCAAAAAACAATAAATAAATGAATAAAAAGCTAACCACGAAAGTGTAGTAATATTTCTGTGACACAAATTTTAATGATGAATACTAGAGACAGAGTTTACAAAGATTGTCTTTAGGAACACTTATAAGGAATTAACAATAGCTTTTTAATATCTACCAGTATAAATCCCAGGGATGAATCCCTGAAAATGTTTCATTTTTGAGTTACATATATTGCTACAGCTGATCTCATAGAGGGACAAAGCTCAGTGATATCTTATTTCAAAGTCATCCACAGTGTTTTATCTAGGAGAAGAAAGCTTTCTATAAATGAATTAAAACTTTACACAAAACGATGAGTTCACCTTCGTCTCTTTCTTAAGTTTAAATATATCATCCACCAAAATTCCCGTTTTCTTTGAGAGCACTGGGTTTTAGCCTCCCTTCATTTTCACTTTGAGATACTCACATGAAAGGCTTTGGTCTAGGGTCCGTACTGGGACCAGTGTTATTTAATATCTTCGCTAATGACACAGATGAAGGGATCAAGTGTACCCTCAGCAAATTTGCTGATGGCACCAAGCTGAGTGGTGCAGTTGACACATCTGAAGGACAGGATGCCATCCAGAGGGACCTGGGCAAGCTTGAGAAGTGGCTCATGGGAATCTCATGCAGTTTAACACATCCAAGTGCAAGGTGTTGCACCTGGGCTGGGGTAACCCCCAGTATCCATCCAGGCTGGGGGATGAAGGGATTCAGAGCAGCCCTGATGAGAAGGACCTGAGGGTTCTGGTGGATGAGGCTGGACGTGACCTGGCCATGGACTCACAGCCCAGAAAGCCAAACGTGTCCTGGGCTGCACCAAAAGCAGTGTGGCCAGCAGGGCAGGGGAGGGGATTCTGCCCCTCTGCCCTGCTCTGGTGAGAGAGACCCCACCTGGAACACTGCATCCAGCTCTGGGGTGCTCAGCATAGGAAGGACATGGACTGTGTCATTTCTATTTTATGAGGCTTAATATTTAATATATTTACAAAAACAGTGTTTCTGCAATAACCTCATGGCAGCTATGGTTTTGTTCTCCTTTCTTTTCCTATTTTTTTCTAAAGGTTTACCTGTTTTTTAGAGTACTGCTTAACACCTAATCATTATCTTCACACTGTTATCCAATGAGCCTACAATTCTTATCCAGAATAATGCAATTTGTTTAGACTCACCATTACACATGCATAGGTGCAGTTAAATTCTTCATATGCCTTGGTTCATTCATACCAGCATGAAATACCTTTATCATTTTATCATCCAAATAGTCTATATTGCAAAATCCTTCGGCAACTTTTGGCAGTTCAACTAAATAACTTTTTTTAATACATCAATTTTTCATCCCTCTTCCATGCTTTTCTCTCCTACCTGGAGGGTTAGTTGCCATTCACCTCTAAGTCTCAAAAATGGGTATTTTACCCATTCTGCATGGCATACACAGCACACGTGACAGATGTATAACCATCACGCAAATCACGATGACTGGAAAATCTGATGATAGCAAAACACTAGGTTAGATGGTGGCATGACGTGAGATTAAACAAGTGGCTGACAAACTAAACAGAAACACTCAAGTAACACCTGATCTAAGAATATTTTTGGTTCTCATGATAAAATATGAGGAGCAGCTGTGAGAATCATCTCCCCTCCTTCCAGCTCTATTTGTCTAGAAGGCTGCACTACCTAATGGACAAGGGTTTCACTGCAGTCACCCATACTTTTGTTCTTTCCTAATTAAATTGGCATAGAATGATGATCAGCAAAAAGGTATGTCAAAGCTCAAATTGATGCAATGCTGAGTCAAGTGCTCGCAGGAAACAAGCACCAGAAGTGCAGGTATTGCACTAATATTTATCTGTTCTTTGGTTAAATACAAAGGGTTGCTTTTGACCTATAAAACCCTTTACCGTCTGGGTCACTATCCCCTTGCAGACTGCTTTTCTTGTCCTCTTTTATCTCAGTAATTCAGACAAGAGGGTTGCATTCACCTGGGCATTCTCACTGAAGGGCACTTCAATCCAGAAGCTGATAAAGCTTTAATGCATGTTGAGCAGCTTATCTATTTTCCCAGGACTTCTTAGGTGAGCAATAGAAAGCATCTCGGGAGGAGTGAGCTGCTGAAGATAAAAAACTTCAGAAAGGACAAGAGAAAAAAGCCTCTTCCACATACTGTTAAAAATACTTCTATGAAATACAGTTAGTGGCAGCATAGCTACTGCAGCTTCAGTGCTCACAGAGCACCCATCCTCACAGAGTATTTCACCTAAATGGTTTTTTTCCTCCCCAGACCATCTCTTTCTACACTTCTAGAGCTGAACCCCATTACAGCATGTTCTAAAATAGACTCCCTATTGTCCTACGATCTTATTAAGTAGGAGAACATGGATTTTCATGTGATGGAGCACAGTGGCTACAGAGGGCTGGGACAGATTTACACATCAAGAGATTTATTCAAGAGCAAATATGTGGCCTATAAAAAAATTCAAGGAGCCTCCGAAGTTTTAATACTTCTTTAAAGAGAAATATACTGATTTCAGAGGGGGCAAAGAATTTTCCTTGCCTTGTTTCAGATTTTCATTAATTTCTTGAAAGGAAATTTTAAAGGAAACATGCTGTTTCAGTCTAACAAATTCAAACCCAAATTCAAATGAAACTTCTTTTGGTTAAATGACATGGAAAAAATATATTGATGAATTTCTCTACCTTATAGCTATTTCTCTTTTATCAAGTTGAAGAATCCTATTACATGAGGAAAGAGAAAAATTAAGGTCTATGACAAAAAACGGGAAATTATTCCATAAAACTGACAGGTTGAAGGTTGTGAATGGACATCTTCTTCCACTTAAATCATCACTACAGGAGTTACAGCGCAGTATTTCAAACCAAAAAACTCTACAAAACACTGAAAATTTAGTTTTACATGAGAGCTCTCTGTAGTATTCGTGAGTGGGAGGGGTGTGCTTCCAAACAGCGAGAGAAATGTGGACAGAGATGGCCTCCAAAATGAGAGGCTCATCACCTTTCCAGGGATTGAAGTAAGGCTGACTGGCTGGTATTTCCCTGCATCCTCCTTGTCTTCCCTTCCAAAGGTCTGGATGATGTTTGCTTTCTTCCAGTCTCTTGGACTGATTATCATGACCTTTCAAAGATGATCATGAGCAGCCTCCCTATGGTGTCCACCAGCCCTCACTTCCATTCATGGATGCACTAAACCCACTTGCAAAATCTTCTGAGGGAAAAAAACAAACCTGGTACTATATTTAATTTCTGACTGATTTAGCAGAAGATTACTATGAAAATTATTCTCACTGTACCATAAAACAAAGTCAAATCCCCTTAAAGCAATAATTCTCACAATCTTAAGATGTCTCGTGACTATCTACGTGCAGTTAAAATGATGATAATAATGTACTGTTTCAGGTATTTTCTTAAGAGAAATATTACCTTTTTTTCTAGAAAAGAACAATAAATTCTCAAAAAATGAGACATCATCATCTATATGGTTCATGGATGAAACTACATAGAAGTGAACACACTTTCTTAGAAATTGCTTGTATGAAGTAGAGTCACCGATACTTGATTATTCTGTTGTTTTTCCAAACAGTAGGATGTCTTCTTAACTGATATTTAAAAATAAAATTAGCATTGCTCTAGCAGCTTAGTCATTAAAATAGGTCTTCACTCTACTAGACTCTTAATAGACAGAGAAGCAATTTTTTTGTTCACAAAACCCCTCAGAGCATCAGGAGAAAACAAAAGTTTTACCATAAAAACCAGTAGTGCATGTAATAATGAATGGTAAGTGGAAAAAGAGGTCTAGAATAGAAGTAGCATCAAAACACAATAATTTATAAATTATGATTCCCCTAGAGTGTTTCAAGGACACACTGCAACCTAAAGTTTAACTGAGCAAAGGTTTGAAGGCCTCAGAAATGTAAATGCTGCAGAACACCTCTTTTGAGGTACGATTCCCAACAGAAGTGAGAGAGCATTTATGCATAAGGTACTTTGGCATAAAATGATGGCTGCTGACAAAATCTTAATAAAAATGACTGAAAAAAATCCTTAAATGCTTTTATAACATATAATATTGAGGGCTTATACGTCTAATAGAATATCTATCTGTTCTCAGAAAAGATTACACAAATAATTTAACATATAAAAAGACAGTACTAGCAGAAACAATTACCAAGGCAATAAAAATTCAGATAAGAAGAATTCAAACAAATATTCCACTGAAGCCACAGTGATAGAAAAAAAACCACCAAAAGACCACCTTAAAACGTCTTACAGCTGCCTTTGAATTTCACATGCCAAATACAGATCTGACACTTCCAAAACAACAGTTTCTATTTGAAATGTTGCAATAAAAATACACATCTCCTACTCCATACTTATACCAGAGGTGTTTATATTCCTGGGGAGTCCCATTAACCTCGGTGCAACCAGTATGTTGAGAGATAAACACACAAAAGGCTGGTTGTTCTTTAACTACCCATGACAGCACGAACCACCAATTACAATACACGCACAGATGGCTAATTGGTTTTATCACAGTTTTCACAAGTCTGGGAAGGGGGACACCACCTTTCCCAGTTTCTCTGAAGGTTAGTACCAGCAGCACAGAACCAATTCATGTGTTGAGGCCCCTCGGGTCTTGTTGCCCTACTTGGTCAAACAAAAAATAAAAAACTGTATAGTAGTTTACACGATATGCTCAACATCCCTGATTAAATTTTAAGTAGGTCTTCAGTACACACAGTGATCTTTATCTCTCAGTTACTTATGAAATGCTAAGAAGATTGTCACATAAATGACAAATTCTAAACATTTCAGAACAAGAATGAAATTTACAAGACTCGCAATTAAGTCGTAAATAGGTGCAAGAAACGGTCCTCAAGGCTAAAGGTAAATTTTAACAGGGCATTCTGGTTCAATTCTATTGTATGTAAAATTGCTTCTTCCTCTAAAATATCTGATGATATAGATCTCTCTCAGGTATACTGTTAACAGGAAGACTAGATCACAGGCTTCTTTAATTAATTTAAACAGCGACAGCAGTAACAGCCTCCATCCCAAAATCAGCTGTGTCTAAGTTCTGCATGAGTTTCACACCTATTTGCTGAAACAGAATAGGGAGACTGAGGACTCCACAGAGAGATCTGAATCCCCAAAAGGACCTTCAAGTGTTAGAGATCATCTTCTCCCACAGTCCTCTCTTGCCCATTCTCCCTAAAACCTGCTTCTGATACTGCCTTTGCTCCTAGCCCTCCATACCCACTCTTATGCTTTTACCCTCCATGCATACCCATACACACCAGTGTGCTTTTCCAGTATCTTCCTGAATCCTCCAAATTCCTTATTAGGCTCCTTTTTCTAGGAGGATATTTCACATTATATGTTTCATATATTTGAAGCACTGAATATATTCAGGGAAAAACAGCATCCTTGTCCTCAGTCTCCAGGCACCTCAGGTTATCGTCTGAATCCTGAGGGAATATGTCACAGGAGCAGTCTTGACTCTGTTCCTTTCCGGATGGAAGTTCCTTCTTGTGCTTTAGCACGTGCACAGGTAGGTTAGCACAGGTCCTATAAGGAATTGCAGTGTGCTTTCACAATATGAAATGCTAGAAAATTTCAGTTATGCTTTAAGAAGTATCTAATAAGCATTAATTAAAGAGTATTTTCAGCGTGCCAATTTCAGGAAAAGCTGGATAAAATGACAAAAGCAGAAGAAAACTCGGTTTGGGAATAAAGTTTAGCCCTTGCCAAACTTTATGAGAAAATGAGGATGTGTAATTTCTAAAATTACCGATCACTCCTACAACACCTTAACTTTCCTGAAAATTGGCATGTGCAAAATGATGCTGCAAATAGTCTGGCTTGCAGAATGCACATGTTATCAAGTCAGGAGAACAATAGTTCTGTCTGCCTCAACACTGACTCTGGGATGCACCTGTACTCCTTCATGAATGGGGAGAGAAAGCAAGCAGAATAATTTGGAACTTTTTTCAGCATAAAGAATAAAGGGTGCCCTCCATCTCATCCTCAAAAGTTTAAACTCATTTCTAGGCTGGGGTATTTCTGCTTCAAACAAGCACTGAAACCAGAATGACTCAATTTTTTGATAGGCCTACTTACTGACCAGGTATTTTTAAAAAACAGCTGGCAATTAGGGGTCAAGCAATTCAAAGCTATCTTTAAAAAGTATAGCTTAATAATGTTGCCTCACTGAGGACTGCTTGTTAATATGATTACCAGCAAAGGCTGCCAGTAGTATTTACAGAGATCTGAAAAAAATTCTTGTCCTATACTGGAAAAGTTAAGACTATCCTTTCCTAACCTTGTTCTTCCCTGTTAGTAGAAGATGTCTTCCCACTGAACAAATGAAACAGTCGTTGCAGACACATCATTCCAAGGATCATGCCAGGCCAGAGCACTGCTATTTCCCAATCCATTTCAATGTAGATCAAGAAGTTAGAAATGCTCTTTCACAAGGCAGGGGGAGTTTAGCACATGAGAGCATGTGCCAGCCTCGGAAATACAAGTTTCCAAGTTGGTATGTTGTTTTATATGATCTCAAACTTCAAGGGGCTTGGACTTGGGATTTGCTTGTGCTAAATTAATACTTTAGCCTCTATTCTGACTTTGCCAGCTGCATTCCCCTAAAGCTCAACTTTTGAGAGGGCAGGGGGCAAGCTATCATGGACTATTAAACTGCATAATATGGCATAAACAGTAGCGAACAACACAGATCAAGTGTATCCCTGGGGTCACTTTCGAGAAATATTCATTTACATTTTTTAATTGCTGCTTTTCATTTCAAACCCAGGTAATATAAACAACATTAAGCCTGCCCTTATCAAACAGCTGTTCTTTAACCAAAATCTGAAGCTAAAGTAATACAAATGAATACCAATTAAATGTATGAACCCATTTGCATACAATGCACTAGGAAGCCTGTATATTAGTATTAGGACAAAACACCTAACAGCAGATTTCTAAAAATGCAAATAAAAACCAGACAAAATAAAAAAATCACTTTATTATGTACACATAAAATTAAAAACCCACAAACCCGGGTCTTCCTCGAGCAAAGGCCAATCCATGACGATACAGGTAACAGAACCTTTAATACACACACAGTGTGAAAAAAAAGACCACCACAAAATAAAGCCAACGCTCAAAAAACAACCAAAAAACCCTCAAATCAAACACGTAAGAATTTATATCTGAAGTGCTACATGCATTCCATGAATCACACACTACATATAACTGGCATACTTTAATTCACGTAAATCCTTTCAGAACTAACCCAGATGTTAATGCAAGTTTGGCGTAAGTCCAACTAACATATTAATACGAAAAAGAATTATGACTACTCCCCTTGTTCTTAAAGCAAACACTTACAGCTAGGGAAAAGGTAGGGTGGTGCACAGCTACCTGTTAATTTGCAGTGCAATATGTGGTTTTACCATAATAAAGTATCTTTAGAGCAGAACCAAGGATCAGAAAAAGGGCTTTTCCATAGACTGTCTCATGAAGGCCTTTACACTTAAAACATCAGAAATAAAGTGCTCTTTCACAAGAAGGTGCCAAACTTCAGTCTTGGCAAACATTCATTTCATTGTTTTTAACCAAAAGGCTAAAAAAACCACACCAATCCAAAAAACACATCTGAAAGGATAAAACTTCTTTGTGCTATGGGAGCAAAGGAATGCAAGCAATACTGAATAACTTTTGTCTGATTTCATCTTTGTATTTTCAAGGCCGTCCTCCCTAATACCCTAACATCTGAATATCTTCAAGATGTGCTAAGAAATCTATCTTCAAAATCCACTGAGAAAAATACTAATTTCCTTCTCCATCACATGGAAAATTAAGGCTCAGATGTTTAATAACTTGCCAAAAGCATCACAGCACTTTCTCTGCCAGAAGAAACAGTATTTGAATACAGTTGGTTCTGAGGTTAAAAGTACTGTGAAATCTAATGCATTCATTCAGTCCTGGCCTTTTATACAAATTTTATTCTGCTATCAGGTTGTCAAATTCCAGTGAGAAGATTTCCTTCGATGTCAGTTTAATGTCTTCCACTCAACAGAACAACCTCAGGTTTTAAGGTTTGCTATTAAACTATTACTTTGGCGTAACACCAGCATCAACAATTAGCATTAAGCACATGAAATAAAATTAGATCTGAGTCATTGTGCACTATACTATAAACATGTCATCTTTACTCCCTCCTTTCACATCTTCCTTCCGAAAACATTGCCTTCACTCACTGTAATCTATTAAGATATGCTTCTATCCTAACATTCCCTCTAAAAAAGAAACTACATTTCGTAGTAAACACTGAACTGCAACTGATTGCAAAGCAGCCATGACTACGGAACACTTGCAATATTTTAAAAGCCATAGAATTCACTCATGCCACAACTAGAGCAAACACTTAAAACAAAAAGTGCTGTAATTCACTCAACTTAATGGGAAAAGTAATGCCACTATGGAAATGCGTGGACAATGCACGTAGTGCAGGGTCAGTGAGCAGTGCTTCATCTCCATAATGTGTTGACTCCTCATAGGCATTTTTGAAACACATATTATTTTTTTTTTATTTGTACCAGAAGGATTTCATAGTTGTGATTTAGAACAAAAATATAGAAAGCAGCTTCTCAAATTTAACTCAGTCTATGAGCTTCCTGGATCCCTACTCATGTGCATCCCCAACTGGACCCACCATTAGACTCACACACAAGGACATTTGCACACCCAACAGTCACTCAAATTTAAGTCATTTTAATCTTAATTCCTAGCTTCTATCATATTTCATGTTAAACATGTTAAGAAAAAACCCTTTTTTTCTATCTGCTCTCAGAAGAACTAACACTGCCCTTTCTCCCAAAATTTTCAGTAGAACATGAACATTGCCTGACTTTAAAGTCACCAGAAATTTAGCTTAGCCTTCTTGAGTAGCAACTGCAGGAAAAAGGCTCCAAAGAAAGGCACTGACAAATCCAGATATAAGTAATATTTTCATGGTTACTAATCACAGTCAGAAATCAGCAGAAATGCATTGCATTGAGCTTCCAAGAATTAGCATTAGTGGATCAGCATTAATACAGGCAATAAATTTGCAAAGTGTAATGAGGTTTCAGAAGACAAATAGGAAAGTCAATGCACATGACTTCAGGCTTTGTTTCACCTCCCTCACAACTGTAAAAGTCATGACTTTACTTACCAGAGTACATTTTATATAACCTGGTAGACTCAGTTCTTAGGGAGGAGAGGGTTGTGATTTCTTTTTTTAAATTGCTTTTATTCATGTAGGGTTTCTTGTTTTTACACAAACAGAAACACAGATCAGACATGGTTACATAAGAAGCAAAAAATGCCATAATGGGAAAACATTTTGTAATAAGTACACGATTTTGCTGAGAAATTGCAGCATTGAATGAATATAATTATAACTGTTTTCTTTACTTTGTTCTATAAAAAGAAAATTACCTCCAAATGCAAATCTGGTGACCTGTTCTCAGACCCATCAGCTGCTGGCTTCTTTGATGAGCTGTGAGTCCTCAGCTAGACCTTTATTTACAGAACATTGTTAGAGTTAAGATTTAACCCCACAGTCTCTGTGTGGGATTTTTTTGCCTTCAAGAATAACAGCCACTGGCAGATACAGAAGTTTGCCCTTCTTATGTCCATTGAAAATGAACTATAATCATCCCTTTTAATCAAGTTGAAAAACTTATTTTAGAACTTACTATAAGTTTGTGCCAAAGAATTTTCCTTAAATGGCTACATAGTATGAGTTGGTAATAAAAGAACTGTTTTTGACTAACTGGAAGTGTTCTATTAAGTTTGCAACTTCTTTCAAGCAAGAAATACACAATCATGAGCTTCGGCAATTAAGTATGTAATCATATTTTCAATTTACATTTTATTATTAAAAACTGAGCAACTGAGGTACAATAAATAGAAAATATTTCCATATCATTTGTCTTAAACACCATTTAGAAGGAAACCGGAACTAAAAGGGATTGATACCATGATTTAGGATGTTTGAGTAATTAAAACCATTTTAAATAGTAGAAAAGAAAAAAACACAAAAATAAATTTCGTCTTTTAACAAGTACATTATTGTCTGCAGTTACTAGAAATTAGAAAAGCTCCTCACTGATATTTTTTGGTGATTGAAGAACTGGTACGTGTCATCGCCCCAGGCTCATATTTGCAGTTACACTGAAGATGAGAACAAAGCATCCCGATTTTCAGCTAGCTTCCAGTCTCTGAATGAACTAGTTACTGAATTAAAAAAACATTTTTTGAAAATTTTCGTTCTGCAGAAATAACTATTACTGTGTAAAACTGATTCAACATTCAAGAGGTTAGCAATTTGGCTTGAAACTTCAGCAGAAGAGTATCTCTTACCCCACCCAATTAAACATCCAACTTTTTTTTTTTCCAGTCAAAACTGTTCTAAATCATAGTGCTTTAAAGGTTGTCATAGCATTAAAAAAAAGTAAACTTTAGAAATTTTTTCACTCATTTGTCTTTAAAATGCTTTTCTACCATCCTATTTGCATAATGCTAGATTAGTTTAGTTGTATAAGAACACACATAAAATACTTTCCCGTGGCATGTTTTGATGCTACCAAAAATACAGAGAGTATCTTCTTCTGCTCCAGTGATTTCACTGCAGTCCCAAATAAGCCACATTCTGCATTAGTCCATTTGGCGTATCAGAGCTTACCATTAAAACGTTAGCTCCATTTTTCATAATCACTTAATAATGGAAGTATAGAAATACTTCCTCTAATCATTGCAGCTAGGCAAGTGTTTACACTCCTCTCTGACTCTGAAGCCCCTCTGTCACTGCTCAGTGCTGCCAACTGCTCTCTGGCATTGCTCCAGCTGCTCCCCCGTCGCACAGCTGGCGCAGTCAGAACCCTCTGCTTGCGTCTCACCCACCCAAACGGCTGGCATCCCAGTGGCTTAGGCTGTTCCTGCGCACAGAGCAGATAGGACCTGACACTCACCTTCCAAATCACTGATTCAAGTCACTTATCTAGTCTCCTGCTCAGAAACACATTATTGAGACCCGCCATTTGACAGAGCATGCCCTAGGAAAACCGTAACAAACTAGGAACACTTATTTATTTAAATGGACTAACATGTGACAAGAGCAGTCTGCAGTTGTCTGTAACATGGGGAAACGGATGGCAGTAAAACTACTAAAAAAATCAGGATAGATTGAATAGGGTTGAAACAATTTGAGCAGATGTTTACTAAGGGGAAGCTCAAGGGACACAAGCAGTGAAGGTAAAAATTACAAAAATAATTTTTAAAAAAGAAATGCATGTAAAAAAGGAAGGCAACACTTTTGGCAAGGAGAGAACTGATAGATGGATGCAATCAGATTCTGTAGACCTCTGAAGCTAAGACTTTGAGGTTTAAAGTAAAGTAGGAATAAAAAGGCTTTATCCTAAAACACGCCCAATGCCAATTTCCTTGTTTCACTTGAAGAAAGATACTGTAGTGTTGTATCAGAGAAATCAAAGCTCAGCACCATATGTATGAACCCTCTTTATCTGCAAGACTTAAAAGACTTCAAAACGGCCTAACTCACATAAAGGCAAAAGCCAGCCTGAGTTTAAGGCATGCAGACTGCTGGAAAAAAAAACCATCAGCTGCCACAGAACACTACCACATAAGGAAATTTCTAACCTTCAGGTTAGAAATTGTGGACACGTCGTTTTCCATTATGTTTCTGAGTAAGAGAAAGGGAAAGCAAGGAACATTAAGCTCCTTTCCTTCATGACTCTTCATTAAAGGATCATTCTTCAATGAACAATTTGATATACTATATTCTGGAGCTTTACAAGATTTGTTTCAAGTGGATTCAGCAAGCAGAAGGGGTTTGCTGTGGATGCCAAAGAGGTTTTAACCTACATGAAAACAAGCCAGAAAGTCACTGTGGCCACAAAATACAAGCAGCAAAGAAATTGCTCATATAAAAGGCTCAGAGGTTCTCCACATTCACACATCAAAATTAACACTTTAAACCATTCCCTGGTAGTTAAAAGCTGAGTATGACACACTGCAAACACTTCAACAAAAGGCATTCTGAACACTTTTATAGTTTCTATCACATAACAGAGAATTGAAGAAGAAAAATACCCTTTTTACTGACACAAAGCCTTTAAAGAAGTCATCCATTTGTGAAATAAATTTTGGCAAATAAAATACCACCCACAAGGCAAAGTATTTGTCTAAATATACAACCTAAAAGACTTTTATGCAATAGGGGAAAAAGATAGTTTGCTTCTAAATTTCCCCAATTTTCTCCACAGACCTTTCTTGAAATAGTTTTTGTAGGATATATTATTATAAAAAAACTTTCATTTTTGCGTCAACCACACAGCCAGCAGTATTTTAAGAGTGCCCAATATAAAGCTTACTTAATCATCTAATTTCCAATTGCACTCCTATAAAACATCATTTATTCCAGTGGAAATCAGTATCACTGAATGGTCTATAATGATTTACTTATTCTCTAAGAAAGTACAAGAAAAGAAGTTATGAATATAATGTATTATTTGCTTACTATCTGTATCTAAGGCCCTCTGTAAATATCCCTGTACTGCACTTAGATGGAAGGATGCAGTATGTGTACACACCACAAATAGGGCTACATAAAGATAAGGCTACATAGTTAATAGCTTGCACATGCAAGTATCATTTATGATTACACATCTGCTTCTCAGAATAGTGACCACACTGTTGTTGAAGTCCCACCACATCACAGATTCATGTGCTAATAAATCTGAAATAGCACAATGTATTCCCAGCTATTTATAACAAAAGCACATTCTAGGTTTCTTACTTTCATTTTATTCCACACATACATAACTATTAGTGCTCCATATCAGAGGCATGAAACGGTGGTTCTGAACATGAAGCACCCAACGGTGGGCATGGAGGCCAGTGGGCCTGTTGTTGTGGAGGCCGCTGAGCCCCTAAGACAAGGGACAAAAAGGGTCCATTAGTGAGACCGTCCCTAAGGATAGAAATCCTCCCCACGTTAGGGCAACAAGGAAAGGCTTCTCCCAAGATGCACTGTACCTTTATGTTAAGGTACCCCAGTTCTCTTTCCCTGATTAGTCCATTGTCCTCCCTGCCCCTTTATCCCTTATATGTCTATGCCCTAGAATGTTCTTCTTTCCCTGCTCTCCCGGTGGCCCTCGTTCCCTAGTTCCTCCCTCACAGTGTCCCTATTGGTTTCCTTACCCTAGTCCTGCCTTTGTACCACCCCTGCACCCTCAGATCATTGGCCTTGATGCTCTCTCCGCCCCCATATAAAACCCTGTACCCTGCATTGTTCCTCGCCTTCGTCCCTGGAACCCTTCATGTGTGTGGCTGCAATAAACCCTCCCGTGCAACCCCATACGGGGACCCTTCCCGGACTCCTTTATCGTCAGCTTGTCTGTGTGTGTGCCCGCTGCTCCGGTGGCAGAGAGGGCTTGCCTGAGTGCCTCCATGGCCTCCCCTGTTCGTCCCCGATGGGGATCGACAACCCGGGAGTGCCGGATCCTACGTGAGATGCTCACGGAAGATGCATTGCCCTCGCCAGCTGTGTACGCAGCAGCCCTGCCAAAGCAGCTTCTTGTGGAGATGCTTTTGGGAAGGTTGCAGCACTTTTACCACCTGTACCCGCCGCAACAGGTGGGCTGGGGGAGCAGCATGCATGGAGGCAGCCTGTGTCTCCTTGAGCAGCTCCTCTGTACAACCACCACGAGGCTCACCTGCATCTTCAGTGCAGCTGATCATCTGACCAGACCAGTCACAGGCACATGGTGACAGAGACACCCTTCCCGGCAAAGCAGAGATGGGAATGATTTGTGTAATGACAAATCTGTGTGTCTTGCACAGACCCAACCTAAAATGCCACCCTTTCAGTTTTTGTACAATACTCAAAGAGCCTTTTGTGGAATACCTGAAGGCCACTGCTCATGTTAGTCAAAACAGAGATTAAGATCTCCAAAAATATTTGCTCAGGCATTTCAGAATCCTGCCCCAGCGTCTACTAAGAGCACAGGGCCAGTGAAGCAAGTGTTCAGCCAAATGAGTAATGCTTGGAGTCAAGAAAACAGCTGGGCAGACACAGATGTTATCTAGGTTGCTCTTTTAGACAAACAACATTCAGGGCTCTGATTCACACTTTGCAATAAGCTCTGTCAGAACACCAGCTACTGGTGCTGAAGATCCAGGTGATGCTAGAGAGATCAGACAGCGAGGAAAAAATCCAGCACACACAATTATTTTCAAAGACACCTTTGATACTAGGAATTTACGTAACAGCTTCTCTGCACCAAAAATAAAGTCAGCACCATTTTTCCCAGAATCTTGGCCAACCTCCCCTCCAAGGACAAGAGCAGGGAGTGCTGTCAAACATCGAACCCCACAATTTTCCTTAGTAGCGTGATCCTGCATTAGCACTTGGCATCCTCATCTAAACGGTTCATGGCAACCACAGCGCCTCTGACTAACCCTGGCTATAGAAAAAAGACTGAGGTATGCAGCAAAACAATTTCTGAAGTTTCTAGGTAATAATTTGGTTAGATGCATAAGCAGATTATCAATCATGTTACAAACATGGAAATGCCTTCGCTATACTTGAAAACCATAATAAATGTAAACTTCATTTTCTATAGGGAGCAGAGTATCAGCAGGAAAAAAACACACCTGAAAGAAACTAAAATATTTTAACTTCTAGAATAGTGAAAGGATATTTTTTCTCTTTCAAGCATTTCCAGACAGCCTGAAGTAAGAATTAAGGCTTGCAAACTACAAAACTAAGTACTGACATGTTCCTGAAGTAGTTTTTGGATGACATGACAATCCCTTAGAAATGGAGATTGCAAAAGGTCCCTGATGACCAAAATTGTTATACCCTTCTTCAAAAAAGACCAAAAGGACAATCAAGGTACTACAAACTAATCACCTTCATTTAGGTCCTTCAGAAAATCTTGGAGCAAATCCTCTTGGAGCACATTTCCAGGCACTTAAATGAGGTGGTGACTGCCAACAGATGGATGGATGTAGCAGGGGTAAATCTTGCCTGAATAACCAAATTGTCTTCTCTGCTACAATGACTGGATTTCTGGGCAACATCAGAGTGATGAACATCACTGGCTTTAACTAGGTTCTGACAGTCTCACACAGCATTCCTGTGTTCAAGTTAAGATGTTACATTCTGGATGGGGGGTAGACAACTTGTCAGGCTAAAAGAAGTTTAGCTAACTGTGCCAGCGGGTTGTACTCTACCTGCAGACTGGTAACAAATGAGGTAAATGAGGTACTGCAGGGGCCCATCTGGGGACATGCCCTGTTTAACACCCGTATCAACAACCTGGAGGAGATGAGGGAGTGCACTCTCTGCAGCTGGTGAAGTGGAATGTTGGTATGCCAGGGCTGCTCTCCAGAAAGACCTGCACAGGCTGGAGAAATGTCCTGATGGAAACTTCATGTAGTTCAACAAGGACATACAAAAGTTCCGCATCTGGGAGTGAAGTCCCCTCCTTCCAAACACTCCCCTCCTTCCAGCGCTCTGGATGAGTGCATGGGACAGATCTGCAGACACAGTCCTGGGGAGAGTGGCAGACTGAAGTTGCAGAAGAGCCCTATGACCCCCCACAGCAGCAGTGGGGGTCAACTGCTGGAACAGGAGCCAGGGAAGTGACCCACAGCCTCTGCTTGGCACTCACCAGATCACGTCTACATTACCAAGACCAGTCTGGGGCCCTTCAGTACTAGGCACTGACAACCCACGAGTTCAATGGAGAGCACCCTAGGTTGGGGGCTAGACAACTTGTCCGGTGAACGGGACATGAGGATCCAACGTTGGCTTAGCCTGGAGAAGAGACATTTTTAGGAGAATCTAATAGCAGCTCCCCAGTACCAACATCCTACAAGGAGGTTATGAAAAGACGTATGAGCTCTTTATGATAGCGTATAGCAGGAGGAAAAGAAACAACAAGCATAAACTGAAAGAGAGGCCATAAGGAGAAACTTCTTAGCCCTGTTGACAGCCAAGGACTGGAACAAGTTATCCAGATAGGTTGTGTAGTCTCCATCTTTGGAGGCTTTCAAGATCAACTGGAAAAATCTCTTGAGTAGTCTGGTCTAATTTCATAGCTGATCCTGCTTGGAGGGGGTGGTTGTACAAGAGACTTCCTCAGGTCCCTCTTGACCTGAATTAGCATACAGTTCCATAGAATTTTTTCTGCTGCTGCAAAGACCATCCCTGCAGTAAAGTGCTTCCTGGTAACTCACTGAAAGCTGAAAGAGCACAGTATTGAGTAAGATGGTGATGCTAACTGGACTGCTCAGTCCAATTCATCTACTCATACTTGAAAGACTTCCAAATGAGATTGGGACTCTAACAGGAAAAAAAAATCCCCACATTTCTTAGTTACTCGAATGTATACATTCGTCTTGCTTAAAAAAATCACAAAGCAGCTCTAACAATCCCTGTTTAGTTAAAATATGATGCACAACTTTTTATTTTACTTTGTAAAAGGTGTCAGTATCTACAAATGAAAGTCTTTGTGAGTCTTGTATCTTTCCTACATAATGAATAGAAACTGGCCAGTTCCCAAACAGCCTCACTGCAGAGACCAGTCACAGTAAATCAGTGCAGGAGAGAGGAAAGGTCCCTTCCCACATGTGGAAGTACTGATTCAGAGATGCTCAACACTTAGCATTTCAGAAGAAGAAATGTAATATTTGCCTGTTCAAGCTGGAAAAACATGTCTTAAAAGAAGAACCTTTAATTTTGGAAGGAAAATTCCCAGCCTATTCAACTCACCATGATGAAATGCATGTTACACAACTGGCAGGCTCATGAGAAAGTTTTCATTTCATAGCACACGAGTTAGCCGACTACTACACTTCCAAGAAGAGAAAGAAACATGTAACTTTTGGCCTATACTCCAAATGATAGGCAATTTTCATTCCCAGAACAGGGTGATGTTTTATTAAAATTTTCCCCAAGGAAAAATCAAGGTGTTATTGTGTCAGCTTTTTATGCAGCAATTCAGCAGCTGAACATTTGCATTAATTGAGTATGATACTGGTGATGATTCTCTTCTGCAATCATTGGATATGCTCCATTTCTCCTCCAGATGGTCTTCTCCCAAGTCCACAAAATTGTCTGGGAAGCTGATAACCTTTTATAAATTGACAGTTATCCTAAAAGTAGTTAGAAACCATGCTATAGTTTCCTGACATTTATGGAATATATAACAAAATACTGGGGTCCAGTTGTTTTCATTGTATATTTTGGCATTCTGTTTTGGATTGGGTTTTTTTAATATTTTGCCTTTTTTTTTTTAAGTACACCACCAGAATCAGGCTAATGAAATTACCAGTGATTTGAAGAAAAATAAATAAACAAAAAAACCAGGGGAATCACGTCCCAGGTCTCTATCTGGGCAGATGCCTCACTTGATGGGGAGTGAAGAATGAAATTTCACATTACCTAAACATGCTGAGCACCACTGTACTCCAGATGGAGGGAATCAAATCCACTGGAGTAAACCACCCATTGAGACATGAGAGGTCAAGAGACTGTTAAGAATTAACACTAACCTCAAAATTACCATTGAGAAACCTGAACAGGGTTACAGAAATTTCCAAAGCTCATCTGCACTTAGCTGCCTTTCCCTCTCTATGAAATCTGAATATTTTATCACTTTGTTGTTTTTTTCCACTCGCCTATGTAACCGAGAAAACAACAGTTGACTTAAAAGCAATAGCTGGTCCCACTGAGGGTTATGTTTTCATTGCTGGTCAAAATCTAGAATTAGTTTTATAAACACTGTGTAATTGACCTGTGAGGTTCAATAGCTCAGAACATATTGAACAAAGAGCTTAGCAGTATCCAAGAAGGGATTGAACATAATGATTAATAGCCTCTGTAACTAGACTAAAAATTGCAAGAACCTCCATCTTCATGCTCCAGGGCACAGACATAACCAGCTGAGATCAGGCATAAATTTCTGCCCACTACATTACTGGGAAGTTACATGCACTGGGAATAGTTTATAGCTTTGGAGACTTGCAAGACTTTCCATTTCTTCCATTGGTTGGAAAGCATCTACATTCATCCTTAAACATCTTGGAAAGCAAGACATTCTCGGGGAAGAACTGCCTAAATTGAAACAATTTCTGACAATTGTCCATCTCAACTGGTTTTTAAACTTTTTTGAAATGGCTAATGATCCACAATATCATTAGAAAACTGACTCTGAAACTTCACTATTCTTCTTTGGTGATTGGGAAAAGAAGCCACACCACAGACAACTTCAGTCAATCCCTCCACCCCCAAACACACACACACACATAATAAAAAACTCCAGTCAAATCCTTTTTTAATGAAAACTGGTTGCACCAAGTTTTTCTAAATTATTCTGCTCTTTTGAGAAAGAAGCTGATTTTTCAGTAGAAAATAATCAAGAACATCAAAAGCCTTTCTAGTTTTCACTCAAAAGCTATTTCTGTTTACATAGGACAAGGTTGTGTTCTACCCACATTTTCTTTCTCCAATTCATATTTCCACGGGCTGTATTTCTTATATGAATTAGGCTTTCTGCCACAACTGCATATGGCATTCCCACAATCTGTTTTCCCATTGCAAGGCCTCATGTTGGAGTTAAGAGGCAGACTTGGCAGTCCAGGAAATAGATCCACCATGCAGAAATTGCCCATCAACTTGGGTTAATGCTGCATTGGCACTTCCAAAGCCAATTATTTGGGAAAATACTATTTTTCATCCAGATTGTGTAAACCGGTAAGAATTCTTCCAGCTGTAGCATTTACATTGACTTTATGGTTCTTTTGATTTTCAACTTCAAACATTTAAATATTTATTACTATTTTGAATAGCTATCCTTCCATATCCATCCCAATGCAGCCAAATTTGCCATAGCTTGCCATAGATTTTTGCAGTTCCAGTAACATTTCATTCTTTATTAGTGGTCTCTGAAATCCTTCTTGAACCAAAGGATACTGCAACACAATGACCCATTCTAGCAATTTTGCTACTAACACAAACATTGGATGTATGGGTTCCTTGACTTTATGACTTGAATAAAGATCAAGTTCTCAAACAAGAAGTATACTTCTATTATGTAATCAATAAAAATTTACATACAAAACACACTAAATATATGAATATAATGAGGTAAAAAAATATAATTAAATGAATCATAGAATAAAAGTGGGCAGAAAGAACTTCCATTGCCATTAACATCTGAAAAACTATAGTACTACCATATAACAAACAAGAAGTTATTCTTGTGGCAATAAGGATACAACAAAAGCAGAGTAAGAATGTGGTTTTCTTCATGCAGTCAAAGACAAGGGCAAGCTACCCATCACTCTCCTGAGCTGGGAAATCTGGACAGGAACCTTCTTGATGCAAGCCAAGACTATATTAAACCAACAAGATATTTTAATACTCCACTACAAAGAAGAAGCTGCAAAGCCTGAAGCCTGGGATATAAAATTTAAAATGTAAAGAGAAAATAAAGCAGAACTTTTGAATTCTTATAGAATTTCAGAACAGGTGAGCCAAAGCACAGAAAACATGACAGAAATCAAACAGCATCTGTTACCATGCAGGAAAGCCCTAGAAGGAAATGAGGACATGAGAAACCAGAAGTTGAAGGACAAATTTCTAACAATTTGATATTCAGTTACTCACAGTCATGCAGACTCTGAAGATGTCTGACACTCCTTTATTCAGGTGAGGATAATAAGGTATCCTCACCTAAGCGTGGTGAAAAACAAAGGGGAAACTGGAACTATTGCGACAAAAAAAAATAAGAGCTGCAGCAAGAGCTTCACAAGGTTTAAGTACACTTAATTGGAAGACAGATTGATACGCAGGGCTCTGCAACTTTATTGTGCATCAGAAGTCACAAAACCAGCTGAATGCATCTTGTTCTCACTCTACTTCCATGACATTTCAGTTAAAATCCATAATATCCATTCCTTTGATGGTGCTGTGGGCATAGTTAAACCTCAGGGTAAAGAAAGTAATAATTTTTTTTTTAATTGACCTGTTTCAGAAGGGTCTAGCTCAATTTGGATGCAAATGTAGAAGCAAGGTACTCTATAAAGCAACAGTGACAGAATGTAGGCAGCAGAAACACCATAAAATGAAGTGGAAAAATGTTTTTTCCTTACCCATTGTTTCCTACATTTCAACATCTTCAGGAAAATAAGATACAAGAAATACCCTAAGTTCTCGTTTTTTTTACTGTAGGATCACTCAATGAGTTTTCGCTATTTATTCATTTCTCTTTATAAGGGAATTTCTCCCAAGAGACCAAGACAACCCTCTCAAAGCTGCTCTAGTATAATACAGGATGAAAAAATTAACATCACTTCAACAGTTTTCAAAGCAGATCCATGTTCTGCCCACGTATATCTGTGTTCAATACTCAGTACCTTCAGCAGGCACTGCTCACAGGTGCCAGTCGCTGGCCTCTACAAACCCAAAAAGTGAATGAAGCCTAGCTCATGAGGAACAAAAGCAAGTACATCAACTGCAAGCACATATACCTTAGAGCACACTAGCTGCAGCCACCAGACCTTGACGTGGAAGATCAAAGTACTGCAGTCCCTCCAAGAGAAAAGGAAAAATAAAAATATATCACTATAATGTGGGGCATTCTGGAAGGTCAAAATCACTATGTGAAGTAAGGTGGTCTACAGGATGAATGGAGTTCACAGAATTATGTTTGTTTTAAGGACAAAATTAGAACAAGGCTGTCCTTTTCCAGCAGCCAGGAAAAAAGGCATAAAACAAAGTGGATCCCAGTTCCTATTTTGGCCCAGGATAATTACTAAGAAGGATATGGAATGTTTTATCTGGAATCTCTTCTGAACAGCAGAACTGCCTACAAGAATTTTTTTCCTACTATCATTTTGATGCTCCAGTATCAAAACTTGTTTTAAAAAACCCCATACATTAAAAACTACTTTCTCAAATGAAAAAGCTGTTCATCATTAAAACTAGTGGCCAGAGCTTTGCCAATCATACACAAATACTTAGTTTCATATATGATGAAAAGTCATATATGTATAAACATGCTGCACAGCATCTGTATAATAAAACTACATTTAGTGAGGCATATTTGCCTGCCACTGGAAAGACAGTGCCCCCAAGAAAACAGCCAAGATCACCTAAATGTTTCCATGTCTTACATCAGACTTAATGTACAGAAGAGGAAGCAATTTTTCATGCTGTGTATCAGTGATTTTGTGAATAACTTCTCTGTATTTCTTGAACCACTCATGACCAATGCCTGGGCATTTTTTGAAAGCCACTAACCAGCTGGAAGGAATGAAAGTCTGAGAAAACAGACAAAACGTTCTGTACTTTATTAGTTGTCATGAAGGGCATCTCTAGTCTTTACCATTTTGTACTGTTACAGGCTAGGACAGTGATGTATCATTATGCTCACATATGCACACAAATGATAAAGTTAAACTACATGTTTAGTTCTCAATTACACTTACATGCAGAAGCCTTGGTGTTTCAAATATCTGTAGGCATGTTCTATAGATTCACTTCAACTCAGGACTGTATTTTAAATGCAAACCGGCCAAGTCCAGGAAAGAGATTGGATTGGAATTCATTTAAAATTTTTCTTTTTAAAGCTTTCAATCTGACCCAGCCTAATTGCACAAGTCACTACAGCTTTTATTTTTCCATTCTGGAGCATATAAATTACTAAAACATCACCAGATTTACCGAAAAATAAAAAGCAGCTCCAGTTTTAGCACAATGGAGCTGGCTGCTCTGTGCACACAGTTACTTCTCCCAGCTCTCCCCACTGTGACTACTCCCAACTTGGTCTTGTCCTATGGGAAAGAGTTTTTATTTGTCCTCTTTCTTCTTCCTCAGAGACAAAGTTTACTGTACACCACTTGGACATGCTAGAGACGTCACACTTGCAGGCCCTTGCCAACCATTCCTTAGTATTTTCTTTGCCCATTTTCAAGTGAAAATGGCTGTTAATATTACTAGCACTGGACAGATGTTACAGTCACTTTAGCTAAGTGCAGAATGATATTATTAACACCTATTTCTCAGCAGAAAAATGTCACTTGCACTGCAATAGCCATCAAAAGGAGCCGTCTGTCTCTGTGGATCAGTTAATAGGTCTTTGGCTGCAGAGCCCCTTCGGTCACGACGGGCCAGCAGCAGAGAACAGAGCAGGTCTAATGAGTGAGAGCTGCAGCAGTCATGATGCCCCAAGTGCAAAGCAAAGCTCCTGTCTGAGAAGCATCCATTTGGTACATGGGCTTGGCCATCACTTTCCAATGAAAATTCCACCCCGTGGATGAGCTTTCTTCGAAATGAATTGCAAATTATACACCCATGGAGTGCCAGCTGGTATTGTTTCTCTGTAGTTTTCTTTCGGTTTCCCTCTTTCTCTCCCCTCAATTAATACAACGATATTCATGCCCTGTCATGTCTTACTGCTTAATTATGTACTTTGCAGAACAAAGCTTTAAAAATGAGACTATCAAGCTGGAAGGGGGAAGGGGGAAGAGCAGGACAACCAGATGTGCAGAGAGTGAAAAAGAAACAAAGGGCATTTTGAAAGGGGAGTGAGAGAATTAGGATGTGTGTGGGGATGAAAGGATGGGGAGACAGAAATAGAACAAGAATATGCACATAAGACTTATTGGTTTGTTCACTTTAATTTATAAAAAGGTATATGTTGTATTAAATAATCCATCTGCAGTTATCAAAAATAATTTAATAAATAGTTGGAGCTGTTTATTATGAGATCTTAACCTGCTTCCATTTCATGAAGCAATAGATACACATTTCTTGCTGGCAGAGAAAGAATGCTGCATTGTTTTAGAAAACTGGAAAAAAACCAAAGCAAATGGAAAATATATTGGCAAATCTTGTGTTAGAAGGCATATTTCACTTGAGTGAAACAAATTAAAAGATATTACAAAGCTCTGCTGCACCAGTATTTAGTTCAGTCGCAGTAAGACAGTTTTTCACACATCCTTTTAATCTAAACTTTCTTTATTAAGTGGACTGCTAAAATTTATTTTGCATACCCAGTCAAGAGAAGGTACTTAATTAATGAAACAGCTGTTTTATCTCCTCTTACAACTTGAATGTTGTGTGTATTGTGTACAACAGGCAGTAGGGACTCCCAGAGCACAGTTCTGGATTCAGTTTTGGGTGGGACACAACTACTGGAAATCAATTTGTTCAAAAGCATTCTGCTCAAAAGCTCACTGTACTCCTAAAATATTCCTTAAAAAACCATTACCAACCATTGCAAGTATATTAAAATTTGGCATAGCAAAAATGTTTTGTACCAAAATAAAAAAATTTGGGAGAAGAAGAAAGATTTTTTCCACTACAGTAGGAAGGGACCAGCAGAGCCCTTCAGATCCCCACTAATCACAATTTTACAGCACTATCCTAGTGCCCAGAGTGACCATTAGGGGAAATTAAGCTTTTCTAGTTTTCCAGTTTGTACAAAACCATTTAGAATCCAGCTGTTGCCTCCTACCAGTGCCAAGGGAGCCTGGTGGCAAGGGAAGGTTTATTTATCACAAGTTACTGTGTCATTTGCTAACTCTCAGATGGTAATATAATAGTCTGGAGTAGGACATCTTTATACTTCCCAATATATTGCAGAGAAAAAAATAGGTTACCATTTCCTTTACAATTTTGAAATCCTTTATTCAGCTGCAGTATTCAGTTCTCAGAATTACTGTGTAGGCAGCAAATTCTCCCTGATCCTGTATGGAGAACAAATTATCCCACATCCACTTCAATTCTATTTGTATAAATATTTTGTAGGAAACAAAAGCTTGCTTAGTATTGATCTGCTTCTTCTGGTTTCACACACCGTATACAATGGTCTTCAAATATTTGCTGAACTTGATTGTCCTGTACTGAACGCAGACAGAGGGAGGTGGATTTTCCTTTAGCCTCTTGCTGGTGCTAAACACAGAAGGAACAGCTTTACAAATGAAACTGAAGACTTCAAGACAATTTGTAAAACAGAAGCTAATGTTCTTTTTGGACAACAGAGTTAACAGAAGCATTGACTTTTAAGCAGTGGTCTACTTCGAAGTTAAGCAATGGCAATCTCATTTTGTAGCAGGAGCCTTCAATATAAGAAACTGTCTTGTTTGCAGAGAGGGGGGCAGAGCTCAGCACTGTGTGGGCATAGCTATATTGCTATTTTTTACCACCCACATCATCCCTGGGGGGCTTGGTTTCAGGAGAAAGAAAAGGTGAACACAGCCCTGGAAGTGCACCCTTTTGCCTCCTTCTCTCCAGCAGACAGGTTGTAAGGATCTGCCCTATGGACTGCATCCTCTGCCACCGATGCCTCTCAAACATTCTCAGCCCCTCTACCTGTCAGCTGGAGCTGGGCAAGATATTGGGAGGGGACAGAGCCAGGACAACTGACCCCAACTGACCAAAGGGATAGTCCATACCATATGGCGTCTGCTCAGAAATAAAAGCTAAAAGAAAGGAGAAGAAAGGGGAGGCATTTGTCATTACAATGTTTGTCTTCCAGAGCAACTGCTAGGCACACTGAAGCCCTGCATCCTGCGAAGTGTCTGGACATCGCCTGCTGATGGGAAGTAGAAAATAAAGTCTTCTGCTTTCCTTTGCTTTCATGCATGTGACCTTTACTCTATTTTAAACTGCCTTCATCTTGATCTTCAAATTTTTTCCATCTTATTTTCTCTCTCCTCCATTCTGCTGAAGAGGAGAGTGACAGAGTAGATGGTGGGCAACTGGAGTCCAGCCAAGGTCAACTCACCACACTGTACAATGTTGATGTCCTTCTCAAACAGGCTTTGCTGAAACACCACGACAAATCAAAAGTCAGGTCATCAAATGCCATATGACTAATCCTGCCAAAACCAGCTTAATCAAACAGGTTGTCAAATGCTTTAACCTATGCTGCACCTCATTCTACAAGTCACCTTTTTTTTTCCCTTGGAGAGACTTGCACAATAAAGAACAGAATGTAGAAAAAAAACAACCTACAGAAAAAAATGGCTCTTTTGCTTACAAATTACTGCCATGACAACACTTTAAATCCAAAGGGGATATAAGCAAGAACTACTCCAGAGACAACAACTATTTTATATGGCAGAAACAAAAGCATTCGTTTTCAACAAGATATTTCTATAGTTAATTCCTCTGTTTCTAAAGGCAAGATCTATAAAACACCTTAGTGCATGTCAGGGTTTCAAACATCAAAAGGCCATACTTAAGTAATAAAATCACTGGATGTTGTACTCAAGGATTTTCCAGCTTTCTCAGTCACAGCCTAAGTTTTAATTCATGTTGAACTCATACCCAGTCAATCAAATATATGCATGACACCTATTTTCAGGGCTCTACTCTGACAATAAGAAAAATAATGTTATTAAAAAAATGCTACTCTCATACAAAATCTATCTTACCACACTATAGTACTGCATCACATGACAAATCACTGACTCCTGGCAATAGCTGGTATACAACAAATATAATCCCAGTTCATTTGAACAGCCTTTACTTATAACAAATACAGACAATTTAATATCTGTTTTCTATACTAAAGCCTTTTAAATATATTAATTTAACTGGGGCTTGATACATTTTTAAAATTCATTCCCTCTTCCCAAAAAAGTAACAGTAAGAAAAATTTTGAAGGTATTTATGCAGTAAAAAAGCTGCTGTACTAAACCAGAAAGCATATTAAACATTCTTGCCCACACAAGCTAAAAAATACTAAGTTATGGAAGTTAGATGCAACATCTCAAAACCTTGCTTCCAGAGCTAGAAATCTGTAACTGGCTGGACCAAAAAAGTTCCCCAGAGAATATGCTACACTCAACAACCACTAGACATAGTGCTTATAGTCATTGCTTAGCTTCAGCCTTATCTACCTGTACAGAAACGAGAAAAACACACATGTAAGCAGCTTGAAGGGGTTTGGGGTTTACCCCTTTGTGGCTTTAAATACATGCTTGCAATTAACACATTTCGTGCTCCCTAAAGTCAATACTCAAATGTGGAACCAGACGCATTCAAATAGTTTGACACCTGAGATACCCAAACCAGTCCTAAAGTCCTCAGCCTAAGAGACTTTCCATAAGACTGAGGGGCCAACTTCAGAGAAGCGTCAGCATCAAGAGAAACTGTGTCAAAAACCTCCAAGTGCTGTTGTGGGAATTGGTTCTCAACCCCGGCGGCAGTGACCCAAACTCTCAGGCCCCAGGCTTCACCTGCTTCACACTTTGGTGTGAGCTTTGCACCCTGCAGTGCTGGCAGTCTTGGCCTGTGATGGTACAGTTATTTTCAAGTCTGATTTCAAAACAAGTATTAGAGGTCATAAAATTATACTAAATTAAGCTTATTATTTCCATAAATTGCCCTTACATCAAAAACTTTGCAGGCCTCTTCACTCCTTTGCTTTTTATTCTTTTACTGATGGTGAGGCAGTTTTGCCCACTGACAAACATAAAGCAAATTAAAATGTCCTCATTTTCATACTGACTTCCACTACCTTTTATTTGCATTCTCACCTACCTTTCAGCCCAATTTAAAAACAAAAATAGTATTTCATTTAAAAAAATCAAGATGCAATGCTTTTTTATGTATCAGACACTGCTTATTAAATATAAGAAAAAGAGTAACTTTTTTCAAAACAGATTCACACATTTGCACCTTAGAAGCTGTTTAGCCTGCTTGCCAAAATTAAAGCATTTATTTGTGCAGAACACAGGCAGCTACACAGTTCTATAACTGGGACTTACACCAGGAGTACCTGATATCTACACTAATGTCTGCTAACATGTTTTTTAAAATGTTTTCTGTACTAGTGGTGGTAACCTAGGTATTTACAGGTATTGTATGTCTGTACCATAATAAGCTTTACTATAGGTATATATCTTTATTAATTTACTCTCATCTAGATGTCCGATCTAAATAGTCAAAAAATACATATGGAAGATGTACACATCGGTTGTAAGTACATTTTGAACTTCCCCACCATTATAGGATTAACTCTGGAATAACAAATATGTACACTGAGCTGCTGTTGTGCAGAGATGCTCTAAGGTAATCGAACTATTTGGTCAAAAAATACACAGAATTTAGAAATCAGCTTAAAAATACCTAAGTGTTGAAACAGGCAGGTAACATTAGTTTTTTTGACTCCTCCTCCCCAGTCATCTCATAAGAACAGCTGTAATGAAATTTTATCAATTCCTGCAAACTAACACTACATCAAAAGTAATTTAGTAAGTATAAAAGTATCCAAAAGTTCAAATAAATACTGCCAAAACCAAACACCACCATTTTGATGAGTTCTCTGAATGAGTGAGTGCTGGCACCAAAAAGAAACTCTGAGTTGTACATAAAAAACATTTTTTTCCCTCATTTTTATGAAGACCTAAAGAACTGAACTGGCTTCTTTGACTTCCTGCCCCAGCTGCAGAGGAGGCACTCACCACTCCGCTCCCAGCAGCAGGCAAAAGGTACCTGGTTATCCAAAGCACTATTTTTTATCCTAAGTGCCAGTGCAAACAAACCAAACAGATCTAATGAAATACACAGTAGACAAGAACAGAGACTGCAGAAGTGGAAGACCATTTCTAACAGCACTGCACCATCGCCCCAGGTTATAATGCAGTAATCAGCAAAAAATAACAGCTTTTGTAATCACAGTTTTGTGTGTCCCAGTGCCACTTTTTGCTTTCAATGTTAGAATGAGAGGAGGAACCTCAGCCAATTTTTTTTTTATCATCTGGATCTTAATGAAGTTTATGTCCCTGCTTGCTGTTAAATTACACAGATTAGTAACACATGAGTAAAATAAATACAATCCTTCACATGATTACATTTTAAATTACCACATCTGAGAGGGAAAGCACAAACAACATGCACTTGGCATGTACGGAACATTTGCTGCCCAGGTTTGAGAGCAGGACTTCTGTTCGAAAGCCTTTACCTCTTCAGCCAAAGAAATAATTTATTCAGCTGGCTGCCATTCTCCATTCTCTTCTCAATGGGAGAAAGCACCTTCTAACACTGTACGAATACGGTGGCAATGAAATGCAAGAACAAAGAATTATCTGGACTTACTGTTCATCCAATGCTTCTGAACCTGTGGCAGCAGCTGACACTGATGCACAGAAACCGAGGATGCAAAGGTATGCACATGCACAGACTGCAACCCTCCACATTTCCACCCTGACATTTAGATTCTGCCAACCAGGTATCTTAAAGGATTTTATATATTGCAGCTCCAACCACAAGTTTATCAAACACCTACGAATGTGACTGATCTGTGCAGTTATGGGAAAAAGGACGCTTCACTTAACCTCATTTGGAGTATACCCCGTTCATCTCAACGCTGCTTGGAGCAGACACCAGTTTGCAGCTGCGTACATTTATAAAGTGTTCCTATCAGGTGCTTCATATATATCCAAAGCCTACAGCTAACATCATTTTAGTAGTTAATCAATCAAGCCCAAATGTTTCAAGTTCAAAACGAGCAGCTGCTGTGGGTTGACACAGATCCAGCAATGAGCAGTTTGTTTAGGATTACATACCCGATTCACCTCCACATCCAAGGATGCTCATGGTGCTATGCAGCAAGGGTCTCAGCACCATTTTTCTCCACCAATTAATTAGTTCATCAACTGAAGACAGCTCAGGGGGCATGGGACTGAAAACCTACCATCAACATAAACTACTTTTCCTAGCAATAACTGGTGGAGACAATAAATGGCCTTGCCAAAACACAGTGTGCATCCGAATGCTACTTGAATACATTACATTACCCTCCAAATAGGAATGAGAAGCAGATCATTTGATTAGCTTGATCTAGAGGGGGGAACACTGCATACAACCCCACAATCTGCAATCCACACCACAGACTTGGACAGCCATCAAAAATTGGGTTTTTTGGAAAGATAGCTGTTTTGATTCTACTTCCCTTAATAACATAGTATCAATATTTCTTTAGTCTTTAAATAAGGCACTGATTTGATACATTATTTGGTTCAAAGACACACAACAACACAATCACAAGAACACCTTTTTCAAAGAAACTTCGTAAGGCAATACCAGCTCCATTTTGCTCAATCGTTGCAAGCAATTCAGAGGCAATTGCTTTGGACAGCAGAACAGCAACCTCTGGCATGACTCCCACCAGCTGCCTCCATTCACATGTAAACCACAAAGGTTGGAGGATATTTTTCCTCACAGACTTGTCCATGAATGGTATGACATGATTCAGAAAGGAAAAACCCAAAGAGACATGCTATTAAAAGCCTCTCTAGGCATTCCCAACCAATAACAGTTTCCAAGTCTTTCCCTGTGTTCTCCATCATTCCCTCTCCTGATTCTCTTACACTGCCAGGCTAGACACTTTTTTTTTTATTCCTCTCACTCTGCTTTCTGCCTTCTGTGCTGGAAAGGAGGCATTGTCCTATTTGTTTTCCAACATGCTGAGCACAGCTATAGGAGAATGTGCTTATTGCCTCCAAGTATTGCTCACTGATGGGCGAAATAAATGATAGTGTCTTGCTCCTTCTCTTTCCCACACATTATTCCTTAGCAATGCAAAACAGTCTTTACAGCAGAAAAATAAAGCATTTCTTCTTCTTAGAAGGGTCTCAGTAATACTACAAAACTGAAGGAAGTGACAGTAAATATTGTCAATCTTAGATTTTCTCTGGCATCCTTCTGCCATATAGACTTTATTTGTACAGTCTGCAGAACTGCTTTGGTAAATGTTTTACTTTCTGAGCACGCAGAGTTCACTTCAGATGGCTGACATTCCCCAGAAGAGCCAGGGAAGAAAGAAAAAAAAAACATCTTGGGACTTACCACTTCCTCTCAGCAAAACTCTGTTCCAAACCTCCTGCCCTCAAAAGTATGTAACCACTATATTCTGTGTACTTTCCAGGGATAGGAAAGTGCTCCACTCTGCCTCCCCAGTTTTAAAAAATGGATATTTGTGCTTAAAGGGGAAGAAGGAGCAAGAGCAAGAAGAAATTTTTCAAAAAACATTTTAAGTATCACTTTTAAAAGCTTCATTTTGTAACTATTTAGTTCCTTTCCTTCCCACTACTTGCTTTTGACATACAAATACGAACGCTATTGATGAAAGTCTAACAGAAAATTATATCCCTCTACATGAAGCACTTTAAGCTAAAAAGACTTCAGAACCGTAAATTAACAATCTCCCCTCATCAGATCTACCAAAGACAAGCTCGCAGGATCACAACTAGTAGGAAATTACACTGGTGAAGCGACATATTCTTACTCTCTTTTGCTTGGATCTCACACCCCAAAATATAATGAAAGCAATTTCAATTTATATTGACAAAATTACCTGCTAAGAAAACACAGGCAGCATTGATGATCAAACTGCTGATAGAATTTATAGTATTTGTTCATATACTAATTTACCCACAATAAGTTATTGAACTACTTCCTTACATCACATTTTGAAAACTAATGAACTTTTCCAGGTGTTTGACTATGAAGACCTTTTTCTCTAATACTGGACACTGAAACTGCCTGGAAGCCACCAACACGTGCTCTTAACTTTTGTTTTGATCTTGAAAGGGATCAGATTTTCCTGCTTTATTAGAAAGTTCCACATGGGTTCAGATCTAATTTCTGGGGGCCAAGACATCTTTTTTCCTCTCAGTATCTTTATGCACCCCAATATTAATTCATTCAGATACCTTCTCACACCTGTACTGTCTATACATTACTGAATAAAGATGCCAACGAACCTGCAGAAACAACCCCGCTACAACAGCTAACTGTAACACATAGATTTCTGATGATTCATGCATGTTTTGAAATTTGTTTTAATTCCTTTCTGGGCAGAGGTTCTTCAAATACAGTCAACATTTCTTTCTCATTAATTAATGGGAGCTATTTTTTACTTCAATATTATTTGAATAGTAAATGTTGAAATGCATGGGAAATGAGTTCTTTACAAAGACACGGGAATTCCTGCTCTTCTTCCTAGTGCACTGAGCAGAAATTTGCTCATCAACTGCAGCTCCCAAATGAGAAGGCTCACAACGTTAAAATAATTGAAGGAGTAAATCACCGTAGTAGATGGAGTGCTGACATTGTTATGCCGCATTCAGAGCTTCATGTTAGAAACCCAATTCCTAGATCAAATTACATTTTTGAAGTACTTAATCACTTTTCAATATAATTTTTCTTATGTGCACTTACAGAACCTTTCCTAACTTCCTCTGCTTTTCCCACTTTTTACCTTGGGGATGGTAAAATTCTGATTCACTTCATCTGACAGCCTTCTTTTGAAGAAACAGACGATACTTCAGTAGACTACATAAAATCTACGTTCTGTTTGAATTACTTCACTTTCTTGTATTTCAGTTACTTGTCTGAGGAGGCCACAGTCCATCTTTCCAAATGACTCTCCAAGTTTCTGTTTGCCAGTATGATCATCTAGCTGACCCCTCTAACCCAATGTGTAGATCGTGATCCTTCAACTGGTATCTGAAGCCATCTGTGGCCTTCCCCATTCTCTCTCCAACACTGACACTGATAAAAGACAGAGTGCACCCACTTCCAATGCTTCCTTCCTTCATTTCTTCCTCCTTTCTCTCTTTTCTCTTTTCTTGTGTTTTTTCTTTTCCTTTCCTTCCTTTCCTTCTTTCTTTCATCCTTTTCTTTCCTTCTTTCCTTTATATCTCTGACAGATGTTTCTAAACAATATACTCTCGTTTCCCCTTTATGGCAGTCTCCATATCAGTGGCTGTGTGCATGTTCTTTAGCCGGTCTCTCTTGAATGCAAGTCTTTCAGCACGTTAGAATCTACTGGGAAAACAGGCAGATATGAGAGTAAGACATGAGATGCCATTATGCCAGAAGGCATGAATGGATCAACTGTTTCTTTTTTGATCTGTAAACAACTACAGAGGTCCTGGACAATGTGTCTTTGCTAGACAAAGTAAAGGAAACTAGAATGCTGTTCCTGATGATTTCAGTGTCCTGAGACCTTTCCTCTAGACTGCCCTCTCCCAGCAAGGAAATCCCACAAAGATGTAGCGTAAGATACCACATACCACTCATGCTAACAAAACCAGATACACAAAGAGAAGATCCAACAAACACAACCTAGAGGTGTGATCAGGATATAAAAATTCATACACACATCTGTCATGACATAACTAAAGCTATACTCCTTTCAAGTTTAATATAAAATGTATCAAGAAACAGCAGTTATTAGAAGTTTTCGTGTGCCACCAGGCAGTTTAATGCCATTTGGTATCATTATTCACTTAACAGTAACAGCAGAAAACATTTCTTTCATAAAACCCAGCTGTTCTGGGAAACATGGTGCCCTTAGAGTCATCAGAGCAGGAACTCGAGCCTCCAGAGTACTGCAAAGTCAAGGTTAATGCCCTTCCAAAGCACTTCAGTACTGCTGTTTGTAGCAACGTAAACTGAACAACAAGGTAACGCGTGCTGCCCCTGGCTGCCTGGAGTTAATTTTCTTCATAGCAGCCCATCTGGTGCTGTTTGTATTTATGACCAAAACAGTACAGGTAACACAGCAATGTTTCTGCTGCTGCTGGTGCTTGCACCGACTCCAGACCTTCTCTGCCTCTCACACTGCCCCCATGATGTAGGCTGAGGATGGGCAAAAGCTTTAGGTGGGCAAGGACACAGCTAGGACAGCTGACCCCAAGTGACCAAAGGGATATCCCGTGACACATAACATGATTATCAGCCATAAAAATGACCGGTTTGAACTTTCCAAGGTAGCTGCTGCTCAGAGACTGTTTGGGATGACTCTGCCTGTGGGAGGTGGTCAGTCACTGCCTTGGCATCACTTGGGGGTTTTCTTCCCTCCACTTATTAAATGGTCTTTATCTCAACTCACGAAGTTTTCTTGCTTTTTCTCTTCCAATTTTATCCCACTGAAAGGGGGAGGGGAGGGAGGGAGGAAGGAGGAAGGGGCTGGTAGGTGCTTAGCTGCTGTCTGGGGTGAACCCACCACATAAGGTCTTCATTAAAAAGCTCTAATGTAAATATTTGTGAAATGTGAAGTTATCATGCTGCTTAAAATATATTGTTACAGACTTAAACACTCATCACTTGCTGAAATGAAACAGCAGAAGTATCATATTCTCAAACTCTGTATATGAAAACAAAGTATTTAATACAACTGCAAGATCATGTGGGCATACTTAAGAAGAAAAAGAGATTCTGTATTGTAAAGTACCTCCAGAATCCCCATCTTGTAGGGTTCAGAACCCTGGATTACCAAGAAATATCTCTGTGAATGGAAGCTGTTGTGCAGAGCACCTTTACGAAGTGCTGCACGTATTTTAAATAGATTTTAGTAATTAACAACCAGGGACAAAGCACAGCAAGTTTAGTATTTCTTCCCAGTAATACTGTAACTACAGTTTCTGTTCCAATGTTGTGCAAATACAGGCTACAACTGTAAATTATAACATTTCTGTGGAAAGAGGCTGCATGCTAACAGAGGTGCACATCCTATTCTTTTTTTCTTTTACCTTTGTTCTTGGGAAGGAAAAAAAAAGTCCTTATAAAGGAGAGAATATTGGCTAATATTTTGGGCTGCTCTATGTCTTTAAATTCCAAGCAGAACTACAAGCCTCCAGCCTCCCTTGTTTTCTAGATATTTTCTTTAGGATTATTTTCTAAGATCTTCAAATGGGAGACTAGACAAAACAACCTGAGGTTTCTTCCAACTTAATTATTTTCTTTCAGAGGAACTTTTTGTATGCCACTTTTCTACACAGAGGTGTTCTATTGCATACTTATGAACTCACGGAAATGTTGAAGTTAATGGCAGGGCTGTCAGACCCCAAACAATGGAAGCACAAACTGCACCACCACTGCAAAAACTCTACACAGTGAAGATAAAAACTAATGTTCTCATTTGAAAAAAAAAAAAAAAAAAAAGAATGCTAATTTGAGAAAAGCAGCCCCCTGAACCAAA
>VZRQ01018919.1:597029-621096 GCA_013397975.1 Machaerirhynchus nigripectus | reverse complement strand
AAGCAGCACTCTGAAGCATAAACACCAACATAAAGAAAAGAGGAAATGAAACTGATTCCACAAAAACAGACACACAAAGCAGAAAAATGAAGCTGACACATACAATAGCCCGTGGTATATTACTATGAGAGCTACAAGCAAGATAACTGAACTCTTGTACACAAAAGATTCTGAAATACAGATGATGAGAAGCACAACTTTAAAAAACATGCCTAAAGTTATAGATAATCTTTACTAAATATAAAGCATTATCATGTATCAAGTCGAGAAATTAAAAAATACAGAAAATTAGGATGGTCAAAAATTTTCCACTTTTTATAGGAGCATAATGGTTTCTGGAAAGATGCCATTAAGAAAGGATTTTTCAGAACCAAAATTGGACCTAGCTGTCTCCTCATCTCTGTAAAAGAGAATATTATCTGGTGATCACAAAACGCAGCTGGGCTGTATGATATGCACGCTGAAACTCTATCAGCTTGTCTGGGGTGAGCTGGATCTTCTTTAAGAAGAGGACAGAGGAGGCTTTTCATCCTGTTACAGACAAAAAAGGGATCTGAAATCTCAATACTTTGAAGAATAGATAAAATGTTTGTTTCCCAGCTCAAAGAGTAAGGCATACTACACTTCTACAGTAAAGGAGCCTTTACTCACAACTCTCTCCTGGTGTTAAACAAAAGAGCACATGCATATATACACAAGAAAAATGTCCACAGAGATATCCAAATTTGCAGGAAACGAAATGCAAACAAATTAAAGCAACAAGTCCCTGTGGTCCCATTTGGAAATACTGCACAGGAAATCCAAGTTGTAAGGTGAAACTGTTCTGACTAGGAATGCAAATAGAAATTAAAGAGGAAACAGTTTAGTTGTAAGTTATTTTAAAATATTTAAGAATTTTCAAAAAGGCAGAAAGAAGACAACTTCATAATAAAACACTTGCTTTTCATTAGCATTTCTGTGAAGTTTGTAAAATCTCTAAAGGATGTGTTGCCTGAATATGAAGTCACATTTTGAATACTGTATAAGTAATAAGACATCTTCCCCTCTCTAGAAAATACCCAGATCCTTCACTATAGTCCAGTTTTTCTTCACTGTTCTTCTCTTTGGGCTATTCTATGATGGATTTGTCAGCAGCTCCAGCTCTCTTTTAAGAGTCAATTCATTTCTGCAAAAAGAATTCTTTTCTTCCCTTCATTTATGCCAGGCATTTGAGGAAGATAAATCAGAAACTGCAAAAGTTCAAACAGTACAAAGCCAAGACTACACCTGGAGTTTTGCCAGCAAAAGTAGCATTTTTTAACAAAATTATCCCAAAGAAACATTACCATGTCACTGTGATTGTTATGTGCCCCTAGCTCCAAACATAAAATGCCAATATTGGATTAAACCACTCAGCCAGTATGCTTTCTCTGTCTCTCAATAGATAAGCTCTGTGGTTTCTGCTGAGGGAGTGCACATACCCTTCCAATGAGAGTCACCTCCAGATGTTTTCCATTTGTCCCCTCCTCCAACATCTGCTCTGTTGCTCAGACATGCTTCACTGTCCCACATCTTGGGGAAAAAAACTCAGCCCCACCCCAAGCCCTGCAAGGCTTTTACCCTCAGAACCAGTCCTGAAGCACCTTTACTGCAGGAAGGCAGAGGCAGCAACATGAAGCAGTGCGGTCAGTTCAGTGGAGCTCTCCACAGAAAACTTCCCTCTCTGCTTAATTCTTTTTTTACTCATCTTGTCCACATCACACATAGTTTAGCGTATGTGTCATAGTTCTCCTTGGTGGTCTTTTCCAGGCTTAACAATCCTACTCTATTTGCTTTCTCCTTACAACACAGCTGTCCCATAATTGCCCTACTTGGGTTGTCCAGTTCCAGCAAAGCCTTTCCAAGAAGGACTCCAGAGGGCACCTTGATAGATTACCAAAGTGGGAGCAAAGAAAACAGTGACACCTTCTGAAAAGCCATGCAAAGGAAGAAACATTCTTGACTCCATCTGCTGTCACCACCCCAAGTCCTTCAAAGTGTCCAGTTAAAATCACAGGAGGAGCAGGGCATGTCTGTTATCTAAAAAAAGCTGAGAACACACTAGCAACATAGCTGCTAGCTTCCTCTCCCAAATCCCTCTGGTTAACACAAAGGAAATAATTTGTATCAAGTAAAGATGGCAAAATTTTTATGCAATAGGTATAAGAGGATTCAGTGAGCAAGTAAAGACCCAACCTGCCTAACACTGGATACCTGTAGTTTGAATATATTGTGTTAGAGACAGAAATTAATTTATTCTGCGCTTGCATTCATGTTTGGATACAACTGTTTTGTATAGCCTTAGAATAAATACCAAATTTTCCCTTATACTTGAAAGCAGATTTGTGTTTATTAGCTTAAAAGATTTAAAGTCATTATGAAAATTTCTAATATCCTTTGCTACCTCTTGAACATATGCTTCCTTAAAACCAGCCAATTTTTTAAAGTTATATATAGTCAAAGATGAATGCAGAATGAGTTAGAAAACTCATTTTCCTAGAAGAAGCCTAAAGAAGAGTTCATCTGTTCATATTAAAGCATAATGTAACAGGACTTGGTAGCTGAGGAGAAAAATCATGGGGGGAGATACCTATGCATGCATCAAAGCTTCACTTTAATAAGTAAAGAAAATAGGTATCAGGCTGAAGCAGCATTAAATAGAGACTTCGGGAGGAAAACTGAAGTATAGAAGAATTTTAATTTTCTCTCCCAAGTCTTTTGTAACACACTTTTTTTCTTCCAAAAAAACTAAACTAAACCTGAAAGACCAGTTTACATACCTGCTGTGGCTGCAAGGGACAAAAAAATTTATGACATTATTTGTACATTGTCATGTTAATCACTTTTGCACTTCTTTTCAGCAATCAGTCAAGGCTGCTAACATTTACCTGAGCAATAACCATTGTTTTCAACAAGAAAAATTACTGCCTTGTGCCCATTTTTCTTATTATCATTTTACAAATTAAGGCTTTGATTCTACGAGTATGCACATTTTTGACAAGTTCATGTATTTCCCTGGAAGCCACTGAGGCTCTCAGCACACAATGCACAGAGCACTTCATCCTTTCAAAAGCTTTACTAAGAATTTAGGAACCAAATACTAAAATCTACTTCAGTTAATAATATGAATTCAACTGAGAAATACCTGGTAACTTGCTTATCAAAACTTACTTAAAACGCTGACCCCCATCTAGGTTAGAATAGTAGGTTTTTGAAATGTGTTTTTGTGATCAAATTCAAGAGATTTATCAGCCTATCTGAAAACAGAGAAAAATAACAGACACAGCAGAAGAGTAAAGAGGGATAAGAGAAAAGAGGGAATAATGAATTTGAGGACTCTAATATTTAGGCCCTGCCCGTATCTTCCTAAGTAATAAAGAACAAAACAGTAATCAATACTCATTTTCAAATCAATCCAGAGTAACCAATAGGCTTATAGCTCTCATTAATTCTAGAGAGAACTTTATGATGTTTTTAGTGGCACAGCACATTAATTCGAAATGTCAAAATGCACCTCAACATTGGTGCTTTGTTTTCCATTTGTCTCGGTTGTTAACTTTGGCCATTAAGACAAAAAAAATCCAAAAACAAACAAACAGCAAAGAAAAAAAAAGTCTGCTTTAATGACCACAATTCACTAACCCATAGCTGATTTTTCATGATGTGTTTTGGGATTAATTTTTCAGTATTTTACACACTAATTAACTAGTTTGGGAGAAAACCCTCTCCAGGGGACCATTAATTAATTACAGACATTTTGTTTATTAATGCATATTTTTATTTTCCAAAACTGTGCAGCAAGAGTGAACATAAATTTCTCCCTTCTCTTAAAAACTTAAAATAATAAATCTGTTTTACTGCACACTTAATTATGGCCCAGTTTTAAAGCATCCCCCACCTTGATCAAGCAGGAGCCTAAGGGTACCATCTTCTAGCATAATGAGCACAATCTTTCGAACTATTCTGCTGAAGGAGTTTGGTGCTCAGGACAGAGCTTCATGAACGAGTTTGCAAGATGCTCGTCATCCTGCTATTACCAAATGGCAGCAATTCCATACAAATGCAAGCTAATATAAGGCAGTTTACCTCTTAAAAGGGTAAACTGAAAAAAAAGAGGAGTAAAATAGTAAAATATGTGATCATGTGCCAGTCTTGGGCAGAAAAATGAAATAAAGTTATGCCACTCTTTCAAATATAGAGGTCATTCAGCTGTGTTTTGTTGATGTTGACAGCAGCTTTATGCAGCAGCAAAGAACTTACAGGTACAACACAGCCTTTTCAAATTAAGAATACAGCCCTATTATCGTCAACTCACAGACCCTTTCCTAGAAATTAAGCATTAGACCCCAAAGTGTTAAAGCCAAAATTACAACCAGGAGTCCTGTTGACAGCAGCTATGATGAAATGAGTAATTCTGCCTAGACTCTGGTTCCCCAGTTTTTTGGTTTTTTTTCCACAGGATATTTCTTAATGCTAATGCCAATTCCAGAACTGGAAACATTTCAGGAACAAGCCCATAAGCAGAGCAATTCACCATAAGAAGCACTTTAAGGCCACACTTCAGATCAAGACTTGAGAGGGTTCAACTAGCCTGCATTTGCTCCACACAACTCCATATAAAGTTAGAAACCTATCCAAGGAATAATTAAACGTGAAAACCAACGAAAAAATTGCACACAGCAGTAGTAAGTGTGATGGGATACTCCCCCTTCCCCTAAGTTTATGGAGGAAGAACTACATGTTAAAAAAGGTATCTCCCTTCCCACCCTACTGCCTAAACCCACTACTAATCAGAAAAAAGCTCCCCACTTTTCTCTAATGCTGTCCCTCTCCAGCTTTCCTAGTGTCCTTTTACAAAGGGAATACTCAAGACATGGTGCAGAATTCCCTTTATTTGACAAAGCTTATTTTTGGCTCCGACACTTTTGGCAGCAAATGTTTCCTCTTCCCAGAAAAATCAATCTGGAGCCCCAAAATGACTGCACATCTGCTACAAAGGAATAATTCCAGACAAAAGATGCTTAATTTCTGTTGGAAGCATGTGGTTCTTTTAAATGTTCATAAATACAGGTGATTCCCATGTATTGGTTACTCCCTCAGAGCCTCTTGTTTTTGAAACTAACCTCATGGAAGAGCAGGAAGAAGAGAAGCTTAAGCACACATACTGTGCATATTAATAAAAACAAACAGCACAAGATCCCCCTTTTTTGTGATTCTTCATGGAAACAGATGAAGAGGCAAAGCTACAGATTCCTGTAAGAAGAAAAAAATTCAAACTGCAGCAATAAGCTCCGTGTTGCTTGCTCTGGAGTACCAAGTGTTGGGATTCGGGGAGGGAAAGAAAAAGAAGGACTTTCCCAGAGGTGTCTTTGGCAGATGAGCAGTGGAGAGGAATGAGTTTCTAAAGGTAAACAGAGTCTCCCCATTTAGATTTCTTCTCAGCTTTTATAAACACGTGGTTTCAAACAGTATCTCTTATAGTCTTTATAGCACTTGGACCTCAATTATTTGCAACGTACCATATGGAATCACATATGAAGCAAATCACTTCTCCTTACAGAAACAATTAGAATATTATAGGTGATCACATATGACAAAACCAACAATAAATCAATTGCATGTGACACAAGCAAAGTAAAAGCTTCCAAAAAATGCAGAAAGAAAGCAGCCTGTAAAAAAGTTCATGAGTCACAGAATGGTGGAGGCTGGAAGGCTCCTCTGCAGGTCATCTGGTCCAACCCATCTGCTCAAGCATGGCCACCTAAATCACAGTGCACAGGATGGGCAGGTTGTCCAGATGGCTTCTCCACAGACGGTGACTCCACAACCTTAATGGGAAACTTCTCTTTCTGCTTGGTCACTCTCACAGTAAAAATGTGTTTCCTGATGTTCAGAGGCTTTCAGTTCCCTGTCTCAGTTTATGCCCACTGCTTCTGGTCCTGTCACAGGGCACCACTGAGAAGAGCCTGACTTCTCTACTTCCTCCCATCAGGCTTTGCTAAGATCCCCCACTCCACCTTCTCTTCTCCGGGCTGAACAGTCCCAATTCTCTGTCATTCCTCACAGGAGAGATGCTCCAGTCCCTTAATCATTTCAGTGGCCCTTCTTCATGTCTCTCTTGTACTGAGGAAGCCAGAACTGACCTGTACTGCAGGTGTGGCCTCATCAGTGCTGAGTGGAAGGGAGGGATCACCTCCCCTCCACCTATGGGCAACGCTCCTCCCAGTGCACTCCAGGATACCAGCAGCCACCTTTGCAGCAAGGACACATTGCAGGCTCACATTCAACTTCATGCCCACCAGGACCCCCAGGTTCTTTTCCACAAAGCTGATCAGTTCCCAGCATAATACACTGAAATAAACAGGGTGGTCTGAACTTGGAGACTGAGTCTCTTTTTTACTCCAGGCAAAATTCTGTCATCCGAATACCCAGTTAAAGGTCATGGTGGGTGACACAAGGTTTATTTTGGATGCTATTGTCTCTCAGCATGGCTCATACCATTAGTGACACACCATGAGTGCAAGTTATGTGGTCCTGAGGCAAAATGGTGAGGTTGTGAATGATGACAGTTTAGTCTAACTGCTTCCTGATTAAGTACCTATTTGAAATCTTGAAGAGGGCTAAGAAGCAAATTCAGATTATAATTAATATATTCCAACTGAATATCTCCTAGTCCGTCTATGTTCTTTGGTACAAGGAAAAAGAATTACATTTTCCATTTTTTACCTTCCTGTCCAAGAGGCCTTCTCTCTAATTTTTTTCACAAGCAATAGAAGCTGAACAAGGAAGATAGCCATGGCCTTGTTCCAGATCTTAACAATAAAACACACCCAATTCACATAGGCTTCCAAGATAAGGATCCACTCACAGTAGAACATCCAAAGTCTTGCATCACCACTGAACCCCAGGAGCCTCTTGAAATCACCTCCTCAGCAGTGCCTATTAAATATACTCATGAGCTCTGCAGGGTCCCAGGGGCATATGTTCACATTGGTGTCCTCTCTGAAGCTTAACTGGCAATACCAAAATGAAACATCACTTTGACTGTAAAAGTCTACATCATTTCTGCCCCACCTGTGGATGAATGAAATAATTACTGCTGGGAATAAACCTACCAGAGCATCTCAGTTAGAACACTGTAAAAATTAACGCGTAAGACAGAACATTAAGAAAAAGAGTCTTATGTTCCATGACAGTATTTGTTCAAATATAATAGAACTTTTTTTCATAATTTTTTTTACTTTTGAAGTAGCATTTTATTGAATGTCATGCCTTTTTTGTTGTTGAATATCACCACAAATATCATCGTTTGAGCCCATTGTCTATATGCCCATATAAAATGCATGACTAAGCATTGTCTCCACACCACTGAAAAAAACCTGTTCTTGAGATATAAAAGATATATATGTAGTCTAACTCTAGTTTCTGCAAACTTATTTTCAAAGATAAAAATACCATTTTCTTACTGATTTGAACAGAAAAAGTCCTGAAGTGCTACAGCATACCTTTTTGAAGGGCAAGCAAATTACACATTTACCTTCACCTTCTCTGAGCTTCTGTCATGCTTTGATGATGGCCAGACAAATCACATTTAACTGAGCCATACCAGAGTAATAACTAAATAAATAAATAAAAAAAAACAAACCAAAAAACAACCACTTGAGTATTTCTCCAGATGCTGTCCTCTAGTTTCTGGAATTCTGTGAATCTCCAAGGTCATAATGAGATGCCTCTAACAAACATCCTGTTTGTATCTGGTTCCTCTCTGTGCATGAAGAGCTAAAATAAATCATCACTGCTTTTTTCTTTCTTTTTTTAAACAAAAAACTTTTTTCCCTCCAAACCAAGCAAACCTGCAGTCATGACAGACTTCCCACATCTAAACAAGCCAGGACGTGGTAAGAATGATAATGAATTTGACAAATGGAACTGGCATCATTCTTCGCATGGGTGAGTTAAAAAACCTTTTTCTGAGCAAGCAGAGACTGCTGTTTTAACTGTACAACTGCATCAGTAATTGGCATCGACAAAGGAGAGCAGGTTGGAGATCATTTAATAAATCTGTCTGTTCAGAAGGCCAATAAATAAATGAAAGCCACCAACCCACATTTTGCATGGCTTCTGCCAGTGTCTGCCAGCACCAGCAGCCTCCCGCAACCTCTAGGTGCTCCCTCCTCTCCCTGCCCACTCCACCCAGGACAGGAGCTCCCACCCTGGCTCTGCTCACCTGCAGCTGACTCAACAACTGGCAAGGACTTCAGTAGCATCCCTGTCACCACAGACACGGTAACACCACCATCTTAAGAACAGGACAAATAGCATAAAGGCATACAGTGAATGTATATAATTACACCGAGACATAGCTATAAGTAAAACAGGCACAAGCAGGAAAGAAAAAGAGGAAATCAAAGAAGCATATCTGTGCCTAAGAGCTAACCAACAGCTATGGGCACTGTATTTGAACTATGATGCAGCTTTTGTCACCATACTGGTTAAAAGGAAATAACTAAAATGAAACCAGGAATTGTTATAATAAGAGGATAACTAATTACAAAAGATAAAGAAAAGGATGGACATATCGGTCCCATGGGGGGAACAGACAGATGTGTGCATAGGTAGTTTTCAAAAAAAAAAAGAAAAGAAACCCCAAACAAAACAACCAAACTTAATAGAAGAACTTGCAAAAAAAGTAACAAGTGAAGAACTTGTTTCTCTGTCAGAAAGCAACAATAATTGTTACTGGAGAGATAAAGATAAAAATAATTAATGATTAAGCTCTCTACGAATTTCAACATATTCTTCTAACAATACAGAAAGGAAAAATACTTAATCTGAGACAGTATTTAAGAAAAATAACTCAAGCCAAAATATGCCTCCTCTGCACTACTTCTTACAACATACTTGGGATAACAAAAACTCTTCCAGATCTCAAAGCTGAAGGGCATATCTGACCTAACTAATCACAGCAAGCGACCTCAGACAAATTCTTTCAGTGTTGAATTTTCAAGACAGACGACAGAAAACAAGTCCAAGAACAGCATGAAGCCAGCCTCAGGTACAGTTCCAGTATAACCATGCCTGAGTCTCACTGTGCATCTCAGTGGAGAAAAAGGATGGTAAAGATCCATTAAAACAAAATGGTGCTGAATGTGATCGTGCACTGGCAACAAGAAGTTTACCCTCCCTAAAAGAAACAGGAAGATTCCTCAAACACGTATGTATGGAAGAACATCTTTTTGTATACATGAGCTATCAAAGAAGTTCATGTACAAAGAAAAGCCCTGCTGAGTACATGGCAATAAGAAAAATATAGTAAGCGACTGGATTTTTTGGGTTGGCACATCAGTGAATATCTTCCAAAATTAGTAATGTTTTTATTTCTCAGCACTGAAAAAGGTGAACACCTGGATTCTACTTAATTCAAGAAACTTAATTCAAGTTAAATAACAACCTCAGAGGGCTCCAAACACAATCAGTTCCAGCTGTTACTTAGAATTGGTTATAATGCACTATGCGCTCTCTCAGAGGCCCTGCTTCCATCATTTACCATTATTTTCAGCAGCATTCACACTTATTTTTAATTATTAAATTACTGCCAATATTTCATATTTAAATAACCTGTAATATTCAAGTTTGAATTTTTAAACTTGATAAGGAGAATTTCCATACCTGAAATGAACATAAGAAGTACTAGCAGGACCCTGACTCAACTGGCTTAAAAGTAGAGAAGTTTGCTGGAAGCGGCAAACGATTAATTCCAGAATATACAGAAAAAGAGGTGTAAGGCAATAACAAGTTCTTTAAGCCTTAATATCATCAAAATGACATTGTTTTGTATACATTAAATCCATTTTGTTTGAATAAGCTAGTCAGAGCCTGTAATCTCCTTTCTCTTATCCCTTCCAAATAATTAACAAGAGATGTCAGTTGACTCAGAACTTTGATTACTGTGGATGGGATCCTGCAGATATATTGTTGTCAGCAATACTGTGACACACAGCAGATGAGGCAGCATACATACATGCAGAATTTCTCAGGAAAGCTAAAATGTAGACAGATAATTTTCATTTAGATCCTTTCATGAGAAGAAGATTTAGATATAGTCATATGTCTGATCGTAGTGTGGCTTGGAAGAAAGAAAAAAAGAACGAAAGCAGTAACATCTAAGTACAAAGTAGATGGAAGGGACAGACCTATCAAGGAAGTGACACAATTATTTCTTGCCTCACAATCAGGAGATTGCTCACAAGGCCAAGAAAAAGAAGCTGTGGATCCCATATATAACATTTATAACTTTGTTACTCTATTTAATCTATCAATAAATTACTACATCCTTTATGTCCCAAGAAAATAAACACCAGGGTTTACATGTAAGCATACTTCATCAAAATAATAATGGCTTACATTCAGACTCCACATTTCTGGAATGCATATATCCTCTCATCTGATGAGCAGAAACATCCCAAAATACACATGCACAAGTAAGAGAACTAGGCCTGGAAATTCATCTTCGTTTTGCAGTCTTTCTCTGATAGCTAAAACACTTGCCTGCAGATCACAACAGAGCTATATATGTCAGCATTTTGGCCAAATCCTCAAAAGTCCCTGCTGCAGACATGGATTCAGACCAAGCTCTCCTCCTTTGCTCCATCCATTTTCAAAGGAAAGTTAAGCAAAGGACACAGGCATATTAACTAGTAACATGAACCCTTCTTCCCTCCAGTTTCTACAGAGAAAAGACAGAGAAGGGGAAGAGTAAGCAGGTTCACACTTGACTTAACAACTTTTCTTACATCATGAAAATACTATACACACTTTCTAAAAGGTGAAAGGATGCACTCTTACCAAACATGCCAGGCAGAAGAACACACAACTGAACATACCGATGGTTGGGGCAAAAATTCAAACCACTGCCACTCAACAGATTTAAGGATGCGCCAAGATTAAAGCTCTTTCTCAGCTACAACAGAGGGTTCTCAAACTTTCATCTCCTAAAGCCCAGGTCTATCCCCCAACATTAATGAACAATTCCTGTACTGAATGGGTAGAGTCACTGCCAAGTAAATCTCAAAACCTTCCACACGGTCTCATGGTCAAAGCCTTGAAACTGACAAAACAAAGCAGCTATTTCACAGTCAGTTTTTCTTGGTGGCTTTCCTGCCACTTCTCAATTACTTACCAGCTTGCATTGTGGTCACCTAGACCTGGTTCTGAAGTGTCTCACGTCTGCAAGGACCTGATTTATTTCCATGTGCAACATAGCACAGAGAAGTGACAGGAATCCCTGATCACCACATAAATATTAGTAATTCTCTGAGAAATTATGCAAGACTCTTCAAGAGTTGGACTTTTTTAAGCCACCAGAAGTTTCACAAACCAGCATTTTTACAGAACAATGCCACAGCTGTCCCACAGAAGGCACATCTGTCCCACAGCTGATGCAATAAGAAGCTTTAGCAGAATGTCAGTATTTGCTCTCTTCCATTCATGCCCTTCATTCTCAGACTCAGCTGATCAATCTAGAAGAAAAAATTATTCCTCTAAACAATTAAACAATTAAGCAGATGAGAACAACTTTATAAGACCTGAAATGCTGGCACTTTATAAGACCTGAAATGCTGCTACAAATGCACGCACACTAGCACACACACCAGTCCTAAGAACTAGCAACACAATTCAGATTCGTATTTTGTTGGAATGGCCTCAAAGAGACACAGCAGCAGAGACCAGTAAATCTGTTGGGCAAGCTGATGTCTAAGCCATCCGCTGCTAGGGAACCACTGGACCAACACCAGATCCTCAGTAGTGTAAGAGAAGAGCACTGGGGAAAAGAAGAAATAGAACTGGGAGCAGTAGGAATCCAAACCGTCTCCTCAGAAATCTCTGTAAGGTACAGGTTCATGAGACAACATCATCCCCACCCATCTTCCCTCCCAAAGGTGGCAGTCTGGAAAGATCTCTATCAGACCCTCTCACCTAAGAGGGTGGTCCTCCTGCAGGAGGCACCAGATTACCTTACTGAGCCTTCACCTCCCTCTTTTCACCAAAAAAATATTTGCCTGTGTCAGGCATCAACACTTCAAAAGCAGCAACTTCCAATATGGAGTTGTTATCTTCTGCCCGGAATTATGTTTCCCCTCATTTGCTTTGTGACAATACATCTGAACTGACACATTTTTTCCAGACACTTGAACCATCTTTGCACACACTTGACAAAGTAACCTAACCACCAGATGAAGTTTTTCTGACTCAGTTCCCTGGCATTATTTACAAAATGCTTTGACACCTATACTTCTGGGGTTTTTTTTCCAAATTCAGTTTTAAGGGTTTTTATCTTTCTGTCATACATGCACTTCTCTCTCAAGCTACTTACTATAAATAAAACTGTAAAAAAAATGCAGCAAAGTTATTTAGTGTATTATGCACCTCCTGCATTATGGCATTCAAATGCCTCTTGTTCATGCTTTACAAAGCTTTACTTTTTGCCAGCTACACCCTTTCCTTTAACTGTTCAAAGTCAAAGTAATCTCTGCGCAAAAGTTCTGGTTCTGAGATGGGCGTCCTTTAAACCAAGATGTTTTTCATGCCAACATCCCAGAGAGGGAGTAGCCTTTTTATTTGGGGTGAGAGAGACTGTGAGAGCAAGCATATTACAGAATCAAGAAGTAACTTGGCAGAACTCCCTCCCCTTTCACACACTTCCACTTCAAACACACAGAAGTTGTTCCATGAGCGAAATAAATGAAATTTGGCTTCCTCAGAGCTGGAGACTCTAAACATAGTAAGGAGTAGATGAGTATTAAGGATTTTGCTGAAGTCAGAGTATTCATAACACCTCCAACCACATTCTCATATACTCACAAGAACTTGCATTTCAGCTTTCCCATCAGAGCAGATTTTTATCTCTACCCCTCAGCCAGCTCACATGCTTTTCCACCAAGCATCTAGGCATCTAGTGTCAGCCAGCTTCAAAGTTACTGGGTGAAGTCAGACAGCATTACGCATGCAGCAGGCACAATCACAGTATCCTAATTTACTAAGAAAGATGGCCTTAAAAAAAAAGGTGCTCTTGATAGCAGGAAGAACTAACACTAAAATACAGCTAAACAATAGCAATAAAACTCACTATAACAAGAAATAATCAAAGCAATTAATGTTTATTTTGAGTCTGAAGATTATTTTCTTTTGATTTCATTGTGACATTGATATTAATTTATTTAGTGTGCACACATACGACTGAAGGTCTTAAAACATGATTTAAGTGCTCAGAGAAACAAACAACAGAAGGACAAGAACCAACAGCCTGCAACTGCTGACAATAATTTAGAAATAAATCGTAATAGCAAGCAGCTAACCAAAGTAACAGGTTACCACCAGCCCTGAGATGAGTTTAGTCACAACATCAACACTGCCTGTTATTCCAACAAATATGCTACAATTAAGCCACTTGTTATTGGCTTTGACCAGATTGCAATGAAAAAGAAAATGGTTCCATCATTATAAGGCAGAGTGGACTTGTTACACCAATGGTCCAAATACATCAAAGCAATCCTGCATAGCTGGAAATTATTAATCTAAACTTTGACAAACTACTGAAGCACAAATAAGATGTTCACTCAAAGGACACTTATTTGTTTTTAGAGTGCTCTTTTCATGTAGTACTGCTCCTCAGAGGTGTTCATTTTCTATCATGATATCCAACTTAGATAATCAGTGCTTTGCCTAAAACAACAAAAGAGATGCTAACTGTGCCAGAACCTACACCCAGAGAGTGAAACTTAGGTTGCTTTGAAAAAGAGTGCAGCTTCTTTGGGGGGGGGGAGGGGATGTGTTTGGTTGGTTTTTGTTTAGATGTGATTTGGGGGGTGGGGGGCGGGTTTGCAGTTTGCCATTTTCAGGGAATAGGTAAGGTACATTTCAAGACACAATGAGAAGGTGCCTTACTCACTCAAATAACTTTGAAAACAGACAAGAACAGCCCCTCCCCCATGATACTTCATGACAGAGGAAACCACTCCACAAACCACTGAAAACACTGAGAACCTTCCCACTGATTTCAGCACATACCGACACAGGCCTGTGTTTCAGTTCCCACAGTGTGACCAGTGACAAAAAGGAATGGTCTAAAGGTTAAAAAAGAAAAAACAAAACCACACGATTACTGCTTTGAATGACAGACTACAGAAAAAGTGGTCTGTATCCACTCCTTTATTCACATGACTCTCTGGAAGATGTCACAACATCTTAGGAAGGTAAGCACGCTACCACTAAATCCCTTAAGTGGATTAATTCAGCGTTCTTGTGGACCAAAGCAAAGGTTGGCATCATTTATAAAAAAGTGGTTTTTTCATTCAAAATTTAATCAAAGCGAGGTAAGAGCAGGAATAAATAAGTGAGAGATCTTACAGTACTCCTTCACACTACTGTTGTGCTCTGACCTTATGGGTAGGACTAAATACGCCAGTAAGATCCCTGAAACAATTCTACAAATAAAAGCATTTTCCAACACGCAACTTATTCACAGGATTCATTGCTCATGATTCTTTCCATCCTAATTTACTAGAGAGATTAATGTCATAACGCACAGAAAGCAATTACGTGGTACACTTGCTTGTCATGTCTGACATCTTAATTTTTAGCAGCTTCTCTTCAAAAGACAGACAACTTCCTGCAGTGTTGTATATTTTTCAGCTACTGCAAGCAACTAAAGCAGGTAGGATTAAGAGCCACTGAACTGCTCAATTTATTCCCCTCAGTGCCTGAAAGACAAACATGTAAGCACCTCATGTAGCACCTACAATGCGCAGAATAAGGTGACAACCTACTAGGCTGCAAATGCAGACCTTGCAGCTCTAGAAGGGTCATCTTCCTCTTCATGCCACTTTCTCTCCTCCATCAGAGGTTTCAGGTCCCTGCTGGCCAACTTCTACTCCTGGTGTTCTGGTCACAACTTGAAAGGCTAAAACATGAGTCCTCCTCCTCTACCTGTCAAGAGCATAAAGACCCTCTGCAAGTTCATTGCTATTTGTTCAAGCACTGCTTCACAGGTCAACCTCCCTCCAGGAAAGGGGAAATACAGGTTGAGAAGAGATACACAGCATCTGTCAGCAACATAAAAGAGTATCTTTGCACTAACCATAGAAGGAGAATGTGCTGCTTGTTAAATGAAATTTCTGTTTCAGTAGTTGTTTTCAATGTTCAGAAGTATTTCATTTTTTGTAGTAGGAGACCCAAAGCTGACAGCTTTGGACAGCTTGGAAAACTCCTTCCTCTCTCTTCTTCTTATCTGATATTCCCACTTACTGGCAGCTTAACTTTCTTCATAACTGCTTCCCTGCTATATCAATACTACATATACAAGTCAGAAGACTAGACTGCTTTTTTTTAATATCATGGTATGGTCTTCGTACTGTTTTTCAGGATGGCCTTCTAAGACCAATATGAGCACCTACTCCTCTGCTCACAGATACTGTCTTCCTTAGAAGTAGGAGTCATTAAACCAGGTACATTATTGTTACCAATGTCTGTTTCATCTTCTGATTTGAAAGATGTTTGAAAAGAAAGGAATTAAGTGATACCTGGTACAGCTCATTCTCTGATTCACACTTCAGGCTACAAAACTGCCAAGAACTGTATAGAATTTGAAGAGATAATAAGGACAACATAAAATCTCAACACATTTTTCTTTCCTCTAAGAAATGACACCTAAAACTATGGAACCAATTGATGCAAATGTCAAGCTCTTCCCTATTTACAGGAAATGGAAGAAAATTCTTTTGTATACCCTTCCCACCAGCAGTCTCTTACTGCCTCTGCAGTAGCTCATATCAACAATCTGTCAGATTCCATTAAAAACATATTTGAAAGATTATTTTTTCCCCAACCAGCTTCAATTTAAATAAAAATTTACTCAAGTTGTCTCCTGTTAAAGCAGAAAACAAGGTTTAAAGAAAATAAATGCAACCTGCAGATAAACAGTCCTGGGGAAGGGAAGGGGACAGAATAACTGACATCCTCATTTGACAACGCTTTTTAATAAATTCTTTCAAATTCTGAGTCAAATTTAATACAAGGTTACTGCTTACTGAGGAGGTTACAGCACAGATTTACACTGCATCCTTCAGAAGAAAATACTGAACAGAACCAGACCAGGTTTGTAAAACAAGGATTCAGCGTTTACTAACCATGCATCTGCACGTATTCGCACAGGTGTAACTTTTAGGGAGGAATCAAGTTCTATCAATGTTACAAGAGAAACAAAATAGTCAGGACCACTGCATGATGCAACAGAGTACCTGAAAAGAGAGCCCGACCCATGACCCTCACTCCAGACCTGAGGGGGGTCAAGGTGAGTTACAGCTTTTGCAACACATGTCAGAAAATCACAAAACATTTATATTCTTGCTTCTGTATTTGAGCATCAGTGTGATCTGTTTAGAAAGAGATGAAGTCTGATTTGATCCAGAATCCAGGACATTACATCATCATTTATTTATTCTAGAATCTGGCATTACACAACAGCTATCTCACTCTATTCAGCCAAGAATTTAAGCTTAGAGCAGGCAATGAAGAAGAAATGCCAGAAGCGTAACATCAACGCATGAAAATACTTCCATTTGCTTCCAGCTATGGTGGCAGAGGGAATTACAAGGCAAGCATTGACTACAATATGACCAGTCATCACACCAAGGTCTGCACCTCTTCCTGCATGGAGTTACTCTGTGGGTAACTTGCACTGACCTGGAACTCTCAAGTACAAATCATGCAGCATATTTTACAAATTACCATGTGAATCATAGCACAATAGGTCAAGAGCCCAAACTGATTAGACTGAAGAATCAAATATCAGTTTTACCAATAGACTAGATGCTGGTTTTGTGCTGCTGGGTTGGGTTTCTTTTTAATTTCATAATAAGCATCTCTCTCGGTTGACATATTCAGCAAGAAGCCAATGCAGCAGCACTTTACATAAAGCGTTCTCTCAGGAGTGATTTTTTTCCCTGCCTGTTACAGTACAGGCCTACTGTTACAGGAATTATCACGGGCAAAGTTCTATAAAGTATTTTCCCTTGCAACATGCATGCAACATTTCTCAGCATTGAACAGTTTTAAATGGCCACTTTTCTTAAAACGTTCAGTTGTATTATATTAAAAAAGACCCCCTAAGCATTTCATCCAGACCCTTTGACTAACAAATTCTTCCAGTAGTTATTTAGAAAATGAAAACACACTTGAGCAATATGCATGTATTAATACACATGCACATGATAACACTACTCTCTGTGGGTTTCTTTTAGCACCACTGAGAAATACTAAAAGCATACCTAGACTGTGTAAGGTACAAAGATATTTAACCTACCTCATCAAAGCTGCTATCTTCCTTCTTCAAGGCTTTAAAATAAAAAGAAAAAAGAAATTATTATCTGTACTGCATTTCAATGAACACAAACCACCAGAAAGGAAAAAAAAACACAAGAGCATCATTTACCTGTTATAAAAGGAAAGAATAGGCTGGCATGAATAACAATTTCATACTCAAAACCTGAATCTGTAAATGCAATGTAGAACTGCACAGAGAGTTTCCAAGAAAGTGAATTTACATATTTATGAAAAATATCCTCTCAGGTTAACGAAAATAAGAGTTTGTAAGGGTGGGTTTGGTTTTTCTATTTTAATTCCTAGTGAGTGTGAAAACCCTTTATGGAGAGCTTGACTGAACTTCAAAAAGGAAAAGTATAAAAAACACCTAACCATGTATTCAGTTTGTCAATACTAACTCCTTACGAAATAGTATGCATTGTAGCAGGGCTTTTTCCTTTTTCTTTTTTTCTTTTACAGTTTTTAATATGACTTACACTAAAGCAGAAGAGATTTCTTTCTTACACTGTTAACAAGCAATTAATCAACAAACAAAGAAGAGAACAACAGTGCAGAAAATATGTGAACTGGTAAATTAAGAAAATGAAGACACAAATAATTCTGCAGTTGTAGCAAAGATTAAGCTGATGAGAAGTTCTCCTTTAGCATACTGGACATCTCTATCAAAATGTGAAGAAAATTAATTTCTCCAAATCTGCACTGAACTGTGTCAGTCCGAAGGTACGGGACTGGTTCCTCTTCTCAACCAGACCCACGAGGGACTGCACTCCGTGTGCTGCACGCCGTGACCTGAAAGTGTAGTTTACTTCTCTTGGTGAGCTAAAATTAGATAAACCATTGCACTGGTGATTGCACCGTTTCTTTTCAGTTTAAAACATGAAGGTTTTCAATTTGAGGGAGGTCATCTGAACAACCATGCAGCTCGTGCAGTGCTGCCCCAGAAGAGTCCCTCTTCATCATTTAAGAAACATAATGTTTCTTACACTCCTGCATATTTCTGCAGGAGATAAATATTTAAGCACCCAGCACGGCTGAGGATCTAGACTCCAGTAGCTCTTTTTCTCTTTTAGATGCTCCTTCTGCCTTCAAATCACTAGTAATTTCTAAACCTCTTCCAAATCCTGTCTTCTGGAGCAACTGAGTTAACAGCTTCAAAAACTAAAATAACAACCAAAAAAACCAACCAACCAAAACAAAACAACAACAACAAAACACAAACAAAAAACCAACCCCCAAAACCAAAAACACAAAAAAAAAAAACCACACCAAAAAACCCACAACAAAAACCAAAACAACAACAACCAAAAAAAACCACCAAAAGAAACACCAACAAAACACAGTGAACAAAACAAAACAAAAAAACCCCACCAAAACTGTAGAAGATGTATCAGAGGTGGTACACAGGCAGTACCACCTGTGCAAACAATGCTGCACCTCCAGAAGCTCCACCATGGGCAGCAAGGCACAAATCCCAGTTATCTTTGTACAGAAAAACAGGGAAATTCCAGCCTTCCTTTGCTTTTAAACTCCCATTTCTTTAGGACATGAAACATGGCTTCCCCCAAATCTTTGCAGATCACTGCTTTACAGTTACTCATCTAGATTTCATGATCAGTGATAAAAACAATGAAACAAACCTTGGTATTTTGCTGAGTAGATCTGAGGCACACATACATTTTGATAGTTAAATATATTTTTACGGTTTTGAAGTATGATCAAAACATTTTCAGACTGCAAATCCCAAGTACTCAGAACTATGAGTCAGGAAAAGAGAAGGAGAGAGAAGGAGAGAGAAGGAGCGAGAAGGAGCGAGAAGGAGCGAGAAGGAGCGAGAAGGAGAGAGAAGGAGAGAGAAGGAGAGAGAAGGAGAGAGAAGGAGAGAGAAGGAGAGAGAAGGAGAGAGAAGGAGAGAGAAGGAAAACTCTCAACCTGTGGAACACTTTTTAAGAACACCCTTTTAATCTTCTCAATTACCATTCAGGTCACAACATACAAGCTATAAATTAGTAAATGACACACCTAGGCCGTGCTGACAAGCTTTTCTCCCTTACCAAAACAAGATTTTCACATGACCAGAACATTACAGGAATACCCAAACAGCTAAACAAAATTCACAGTCTAACAGAACAAGAAGAAATGGGGATCTGTGGTCCATTGCATATGTTAGGCTTGACTTAGTGTCTACCTTTGACTAAAAGAGGGCTTTTAAGAATCACCAAAAGAATATGAGAGTTCTGGCCACCCATTTAATGAGATTCTGTTTAATAATAATATCAGTCTCAACCAATTCACTACATAGCATCTCCAAAAGAAGACATCAGAGCAGCATATATTATAAAACAAACTATATTACAAATATCTTTCTTTCCTTTTTCAACTGTTAAAAAGAAGTTGTGCTGAACTTGAAAAAAAATAAACTGTTTACAAATGAACTTCTCATTATCTCAGGTATGTGAGCTATGTGGATGTATATCAGAGGAGATTAGTGGAGATAACCTTTGTATCAGTGAGGAGCTAGTAACAAAGCCCAGGGATGCTCAGAAGGGCCACAGACTGCTTTCAGTAGACTGTGATCAATCTCAGCAATGTTTTCTCTCTTTCTTTCACCCTTTCTTCCTTTCCACCTTCCTTTCTTTGTAACCTGGTGTTAGTTTTTGACTAAAAAAATTGCGTAAGAAAACAGAAGTTAAACAGCATGAGCTGAAGAGATCTCAAATATGATTCTGGTACTCAATGAACTTCAACAAAAGCATAGCTAATAACTCTTCATATAACTAAAAGATGGCTATTAATTTTATTAAATTATTCACTATTAATTTAATTACATAATTTTCAAAGTGCAAAACTAAGAACCAAACCTAATAAAGGTTTAAATGCTAAATTAAACAGTGAGTCAACTGAAACTCTAGAAGTTGGTTAACATACAGTTATGGTGTGTTCATTCATATGGTCAACACAGTCTGTAAGCAAGGAAAACAAATTTTTTAAACTAATATGGGTGGTCGTGTTAAAATGGACAGGCTGGCAGAAACTTATGAATGAAAAGAATCACATATATTTTTCAGATTCTTAGCAATGTAAGTTCTTTATTATAAGATAACCTTTAAGAGGGACACTCCTTGAAACACCAGAAAATTTCAGCCATGAGAAAGGGTACCTACATTGCAAAGATAGTTAATTTCTCTAGAACTGTAAGCATGTAATTTCTGCAGCAAAGACCCACCCTGTAGCACCACAGGCCACACACATTTCCTCCAGCACACCACAGTGCTGTATCATCCTCTGCCAGATTTGCACATAATGGCACAAAGCGAATGCTCAGGAAAAGGCTCACTGAATGGACAATTTCACACATCACATTTTTCAACTCAGCTAAATAAACATTTTCAGTACTAGATACTGTAAGAGTTACAGGACTGAGCACAGTTTTGCATGATGAGCCAGATCTTCATCACCCTCTTCCAGGAAAGCCAGTGGCTGCAAAGCATCAGTTCACAGTTAAGAAAATGGGTCAAGTCTACTTGAGGCTGCTGTCAGTACCCTTTGGGCCTCTGCTGTGCCCCAGGAATAATTACACTGGTCTTGTCTAGAGGTGGTGGGGAAATAGCTTCAAACATTACCAAACATACTTCAGTGCACTGCAAAAAAAAAAAATCATCTTATAAATGAATTGCAGAAACAACTTCTCAAACTGAGAGGATTACTTGGTGGAAAGAAGAGGGTCTGAAAGGCAGTTTATTGAGTGTTAAGCTGCAAGCTTTAACAAAAAAAAAAGCTCACTGCCAATGACAATCAGGACACATTCCCACCACTCTTATCCAAGAGGCTAACAAACTTGGGTATCAAAATCTGGTTTCAAAGTTTGGGGTCTTGCAGTATTGAGAGAATTGCATTTGGTACATGGAATACTGTCAACACTGGGGGAAGGTGTAGCAGTGCTTTATCATTTCAAGGATGATCATCAGATCTTCCCTACTGCAACACATGAAAGTTTGCTTTTCATGACTAGTTATTTGATTCAAACACCACAGTGCTCTCACATTATTTACATTACTATACTCATGATATTATGTTATGTACTTAAACCTATGAAAACACAGAAATTGCAGCAGAACAGGAAAAACTAATAGATCATCATTGTTTTAAAGAGTCACAGAATGGTTTGGGTTGCAAGAGACCTTAAAGATCATCCCAACCTCCCTATTAAGGGCAGGGACAACTTCCACTAGACCAAGTTGCTCAAAGCCCCATCCAACCTGGCCTTTGCCACTGTCAGGAATTTATTATTTATAATAAATCACAACTGAAGAGATGACTGACAAAATTACAGATTAAATACATACTAAATTTGTAATTTGCTAACTATTCCAAGCAACCAGCTCTTACAAAAAGAACTTTAAAACCCTATTGTCAAATACCCAGAAAGACTTTTTCCAATGAGGTTTTGGTTTTCCCTCCTTCACTTCAATATAAGAGTTAAGTACAGCACATGTTTTAACCAAGGATTTCCTGGTATGCAAGTTTAGAGTTTCTTTGCTTGAGCTTATCTGTGGCTCTGGAATCAGGGAGTGGACTATGTCCCAACCATATACAGATAAATCAGAAGGTTTTTTTCTCCAAGTGCAGTTCCTAGAATGATGATCAATATATTTGAGAATCTGAAGATTGAACAAACTTGCTGGTAGCAGCTGTGTTTTAATCACAAAACAACCACCAGCAAACAAACCAACCAACCACATACCAGACCACACTCCTACACTTCTGCATGTATGCACACAGAACTGGAGGAGCTTTTAGCCATAAAAATCCGTGTATCTAAAACCAGGCCAGAGCTCCCAAGGAAACTAAAAAGCTTGTTTAATTTGTGCAAAATGACAAAAAGAGATGATCACCCAACCGAGCCAACTAAAACATGCAGAAATTACCAGCCAGAGGGGCCTTGATCCCTAAAAGGCATTAACAGGAGTGTCACTGTTACAACAAAGCAGCATCCTCATTCAAAACATTTTCTTTGTTAATGACTTTCACCATTAGTGAAACCCTTTCACAGTTCTGTGGAAGAGCCTCTCTCTGTTTATACACGCACAGAGACATATAACAGACCAGACACCTGACTGCTTTGGTTTTTTCTTCTAATCAAAGAAAGTTAAATGCATTTTACAAGTTTAAGACTGATGATAGGTGAAAGCTGTTTTCATATGGGGACAGAGATTTGTAACAGTGACTTGATGTTTGTTTCACAACTGTAACTTTGCATTTACCCTTGAAACTCTTCTGGTTTAGAAGTACGAATGAGCTTTTCTCAGTTTTTTTCTTCCTGAAGCAGGAAAATAAAAAATACCTGATTTCAAACACAAACATACATTTAAAAGCTTGCAGTCCTTTAAAGCTAAAGGTGGTACAGTGAATGCACACACAGCATGTGAAAAATTAAAGTGCCCAAGTATGCCAGCACATCTCCTAGGCAGGGTTACTGGGGGAGAAGCAAATGCCACAGCTCCAGTCTGTGGCACAGGCACTTCACATCCTCTCACTAGGACAAAGCAGCTCGGAGAGCTGGCCCACGTCTGCCAGCCAGACTTGCTGTGGGAAGACATCCCAATGGGACAAGGCATGGCTAAGGACTGTGGAAGGACCCATACAGAAGTTCTGCAAGGACAGGGGCTGCTGCATCTGCTGTCGTGTGTCACAGCACTACCTCCAGCTGCTCTGTCCCACCCGGTCGGGATACCCCACACTTCCTCTGAGGTACCTTTTCTCCCTGCTAAGCTGCGTGTGGATGATGTCAGTAGGAATTAATGCTTTAAACAGTGACTTAAGCAATACAGTGTGCCAAAGAGAAACACCAGTCCGAGCAGACCAAAACTCTTCGGCATTGTTCTCAATAACAAATTCAACTGCAAAATAAACTGGTGTCAAAACCAAAGACGGTGTGGTGGCACCGGGAGGTAACACGCTTGGCAGTGGCATTCAGACGACGCTACCTCAGGATGCTTTATGTCAGTGACAGAGCGACAGGACTTCACAGCAGATGACAGATAGACTTCTTTTGTCTGGCCCCCTAAATCACTGGGCCGCTGTTACCTGCTTCAGCATCTCACACCTCAACTAAAAACAACCTGCAGCCCGTACAAAAAATAAATTACCAGAACTGCAACAAAATTAAAATAAGTGATTGCTCTCTGTCGAGGTTTCTCTTTGGCAATGGGGGCACGTGAGCCAACTATCATTTATAGTTTGTTCTTCCCAGCTGATTTTGGGCTAACTCCATCACAGACCCATGCAGCACTGCTGGGGCTGCCAGAGTTGTTTATTTCCCGAGCTTTCTTCCCAAGAAACGTTTTTCGGGGACGGCGTCGGCGCGGTTCTTTCCAGCCTGGCAGCGCTGAGCCCACCGCCCCCCGTCCCCTCCCTGCCGGGACCCCCGGGTGCCGGGCAGCGCCGTCGGGGCCCGGGCGCGGGACTCACCTATTCGGCCGAAGCTCTCCGATAAAGTTCTCCGCAACTTTTTCATCCTGCTGATCTTCTCGGCGGACTGCGAGTCGATCATGTCACACATCGGGGGGCGACCCCCCCTCCCTCCCGCCGGCCGCTACCCCCGCTCCCCTGGCTCCGGGGAGACACCCCCGCTCCGGCCCCGGGGCTCTCCCCGCGCCCCGAGGAGCCGCCG
>VZRQ01018919.1:543061-596543 GCA_013397975.1 Machaerirhynchus nigripectus | reverse complement strand
TGGGGAAAGGGCACCTCGCTCGCCGAGAGCACCCGGCCCGTTAAGTTGGAACGTGGGGTCCTCTCCACGTGCGTCTCCAGGCACAGCCAGATAATGTGACTTCAAGTGCCTTAGCCTGCAACTTAATGGGTGTTGGGAGCTTTTGATCTTGTTAACTCAATTGAACCAACATTATTGAAAAATAAATCAGTTTAACCCATCAAAATGGATGGTCATGTCCAGTCTAAAGTACAAAGTAGGTTACTTTTCGAGAACAATATGTTAGGTAAGATTTTAAAGCCCAGGTTTTTGTGGTTCAAACTGTATTTTAATGCACGTTGTCTGGTTAAAATGAACTTGGGTTTTAATGAGGCTAGCTAACACAATTTACTGGGGTTAGACAGTGTCTAAGCTCAGTTTTAGAAGCACATTTGTCTAGACAAGTGTTTAGGTGAGTTGGGTTCAAGCCATCTGCGACTCTGTGCTCTGGGATTGGGATTGAACCTTTGTATTACAATGCAGCGGGGATGGACAGTATGCAGCATCTTGAGATGGAAATCTATTGCAATTATCTATTTTAACCTACTGTATGTAGATTATGCATGTATCTCTTGTGGCATACAAGATAAAGGGAACTTGTCCTGCCATACAGCAGTACAGTAACCCCGGTAAAATGTTTTATGCATAACCCCTGAATATACAGACAGTTTGATAAAAAGGTTTTTGGAAGTGTGAATACTCTTGACCCTGCTAGCATCTTTGAAACAGGAGCTAAAATGGCATTTTCAGTGTTGGCTATGTCATGTTATGGAAGGAATTTGAGGAAGGGTGGAAACTGGAACATTGCAGAGAGCAGTGCAGGGAAAAGGAGGAAAAATAAAAAGAAGAAACAGACAAGGGCACTAGAAGGAAAAAGGGAGGGAGGACACAAGTACTTAAGGATGTTTAACTCAATCACTTCAAAAAAATTACATTTAAGTCCTTAATAATAGCTGATGGTTTGATCTTTGTCTGAATCTGATTTTACTACCCGTGTTCTGAGTGGAGAGAAAAATGCCATCATCATAAATAAAATATTCTGGTCCAGGAGCTGAAACTGAGTTTAGCATTTGAGCCCTTTGCATTTTCTGTGTGCACCATTCACTCCAGGTAGCTCTGCTGTTTGGCTGAGACATGTACCAACACTGGTGTAATTCAGTCTGCGACTTGCTTTCAGCAATTAGCGGTATCATTTCTGAGAGCTTCTCAGGAACCTGTAATTAACCGTGCTTAATTGATAGATGCTGTCTTACCTAGTGAATTAGCCTAGATCCTAGCACCTAGTGAATTTGGAACAATATTCCCTTTTTTTCTTCCTTATTTCTAAGTAAACTATCACTTTATCGCTTGTGAAGGACAAGTCTGTGCCAGGCTACTGCAGTGGGTTCAGCTTTCTTTCACAGAAAAACAAGCAACCCAAAATTTCTGAGAAGCATCTGGCTTTGCAGCTGCTTGGGAATGATCTACAAGCATATGTCAGGGTCTTTTAAATCAATGGAAATTTTGGCTAGATTAGACACCAGTGTGGTGCCAAGTGAGAGAAACCCAGGTCTTGTCTTCTGAAAATTGTACAACCTCAGGATGCAGAGATGTTACACAGACTGTCTCCACCAGAGGAAGGACAAGCTTCCAGCTGTGCACAGATTATCCAACTGCACCCTGCAATTTGTGTCATTCTTCCCACCGTGATCTTTATTTGGCAGAAATATTTCTGTGAAAGTCCTTCTTTGTTCTCTCCCCAACCCAAACCTCTTCTGTATCCAAGGGCAGTAGTATTGAAAATTCATTGAATTCAGGAATGTGGAATCACTTTGGTAGCTTTGATCAAGCTCATAAGCTGGTGGTTCTTATTTCTCATCTCTGTATTTCCACCACCTATCTCAGGAAACCAGTAAAGTAGAAACACGCAATTAGCAAACCACAGAGATAGCAGCTACTCTGATGATGACATTTTGCTTCCTTGTAGGGACAGGATTTCAGCTCTAAGTCTTGCAATTTGTGGAATAAAAAAATTAACATGAAAAACATGCAAAATGATATTGTTGTTTGCTGCCTTCCTCCACAAGCCTTTACTAGGTTAAAGCGTATTTGCATTTAATGGGGCATCTGTTTTATAAAAAGCCAGGCATATTATTTACAGCACCTTTTCTTACATCAGCTCTCCAAAGAAACACCCTAAACAAAAGCTGCTTGCAGTTACTTTATGACCCAAGCATCTCCTTGCCTGGCTTTGGTAAGAATTCACTACAAATCCTGGCCTCTGCTGCTGACACTGAGTCATGCTGAATCACTCTGCAAATATAAGTATTATCAAGTGCAGGAAAAATAGTTGCCAAGATATCACTTGCAAGTTGGACAAGAGGAAACATTCCCTCAGTGTATCATGCAAGCCAGGAGCCTCATCATTTCAGTGTTTCACACTGAGGTGTGGGTTATTTCCGAAGAAGGGGAGAGAGCAGGGCTGGCAGTCTGTTCATTATTGTGTAAAAGAACATATTGTTTGGAGCTCCAAGCAGCGTGGTCATGGGCCTGGAGCACAGGGTGTGCCAGCAGCCTCCTTGCCGCAGATGGAGCAGCCACGGCTGCGCTATTCATTACTTGCAGCGTAAAATGAAACGACAGAAAAATAAATCCGTGATGCGTGGTGCAGATGGTGGCTCAGGGTGTAACACAGATCTGTGCACTCTCCAGATCTCAGGGCACTTGCTGTTGATTTTATGGGTTAATTTTATGTGGTCTGAGCTCTCTCTAAACCCCACTGTTAGTCGTGTGTCCCCCCCACCCCACCCCGGCCCTGTAACACTTCTCCTTAGGGGCTCTTGAAAGGCAGTGTACTTAAGTTACATTCCTGGGCCAAGTGTTTGAATTTCAGAAACCTTAGGAGCACATAAACAAGCAGTGTGTGTTTGTGGAAGAGGTAGTTAATGCCGTTGATTTGGAGTTATGTGGGCAGAGTAAGACCTTGCAGGAAGTGGTCTGCTGGAGGAAAGCAGTAAAGCTCTCTAGGGAGATGAAATAGTCAGTGTAACTTCTCTGGGGACAGCACTGTCTTGTCAGGCCTTCTGCTGGCAGTATAAAGTAGATTTTCATAAATCTCCCTGGCTGGAGACATTCTCCATTAGGCCAGTCTGCTCACCTTGAAAAGATCTCTCTGCTGCAGCATCTGGGACCTGAGTGCTTGGAGCTGTGTTGCTTGTTAACACACAGCAATCCTTTCGTGACCCTCCGGTGATGAAGATGGATGTAAAGTCACATAACACACCCCCTCCTCTCCCCCCTTCCCTCCTCCCCCAATCTCACTTTCACTTGTCCTCTAATAATACTCAATCCAAGATGACTATTATCTGAAGAGAAAGCCAGGCTCTGCTAACACAAATGGTGCCGTCTCCTTAGGGACATGACCTTTAAGCTCTGCTAGCAAACTGCATTAGTGACAAAAATTAAACTTGGGCAATAGCAGAACAGTTCCTGTGTAATCTGCATCCACATCATAACTTGTTCCTGCAAAAAGTTCTCAGAGCTGATGTATTTTATGTTGCCTTATTGGTGATTGTCATTAAATCCCAGTTTTTATCAACCCGTGGAAATTTTCCCCTTGTTGATATTCCATGCATCCCTGCTGATGAATGGAGGGCAAACAGGCCCAGGTATTGCCTCTCCAGCCTGGCTGCTGTTGCCAAAGCCTGCTCTGTGGGGTAATAAGGGATGAGTTAAGGTTCACACACATGGTTCCAAAGGCCCAACAGGAAGAAAGTTTTTCCTGCTGCCTTAGATCCGACTGCTGGTTAGAGGTGACCTGCTGAGCCACCCCTGGTTTTACACCTCTAGTACCCTCTCGCGGTCACTTTATTTCATGTGTTAACATATGGGGTCACTGGTTTCCTGTTTCATTCTTACTTTACACCATCACATCAGGGGTGAAATGACTGCAAAGGAAACACAGCATTTAACCTTGATGCTTGTAGTTCTTGTCCCTGTTAGGCAGCTTCCTTGTGGTGTTCGTGAGTAGTTAATATCTAGGAAGGTATGGATTCTTTTTGGTTTGGCCATGACACAAAGTTGTGGGTTAACCCCTGTAGGCAGCTGAGCACAGCACATCTGCTTACTCACATCCACAGAACGGAAATGTAAGTGCCAACACAAGAAAACTCATGGGTTGATAATTTTATAAGCAAAGGGGAATGAGAAAGAAAACAAAAGATAAGTGATGCAAAGGCAATCACTTGCCACCTCCCCCAGGCAGAGAGATGCCCAGCCTGTTCCTGAGGCAAGAGAGCTGGCCTACCTAAACTCCACTCCTCTCCACTGTACTGCTGAACATATTGTTGTATGGCATGGAATATTGCTTTGGACAGTTTGGGTTGTATCTGCTTGTATCCCCTCCCCACCTCTTGTGCACCCCTGATCTATCCGCTGGCATCAGGGCATCAGGAGAAACAGTGGCAGCCTTGATGCTGTACAAACACTGCCCAGCAATAGCAAAAAGAGTCTATATAGCAGCATTGTTTTGGTCACAAACCCAAAACACAGCATCGTATGGGCTGTTGTGAAGAGAATTAACTCCATCCCAGCCAGACCTACTGCACACAGATGGAGGAAAATCACACTGGGGATACAGTGTGCAAAGAAAAAAAATCATGAATGGCAATGGATCAGAAACCTGCATACTTCAAAGTAACAAAGTAGCATAATTATTAATTATGAACCTAATTATTTTACAGTATATGCTTCTGTCCGAATTGTGTCATCTCAGAGATTGTGCTGGGCAAGTATAGGTATGTTAGATTTGCAGAAATAAGCAGAGGTGCTTTCCAGTCTAAATTCACCTGGCTACCTAGCAACATAGTATTGATGCTGAATGTTGTTGCTGAAATAAGTGGAAACACCTTTGAATGAGCTCATTTTCTTATGCCATCTTAATAAAAGCCTAGTAAAAGGGAAAATAGGATTTAATATGTAACGGCCTCAGCCATTGTGATTTTAGATCCCAATGTTTTGAAGTCACTGAAATATTCAACAAATAGTCATGATGAAAATGATGCAAAATGAAACAGCAGGAGGGCTGAGGTTGATCCACTTAGATGCACTCAAAAATCATATGTGAATCATGTCATTTTATCATAAACATTAAATAAAGGGTGTTTACTGTAACCACACAAGTTTTCTTTGCAGCAAAATCTCATCAGCACTGTAGCATTATTTGTGCAACTCAAAGGTCTGTGCCTCTGCACATATAAAACCTAACTGATTTGGGCTGGGAAAATCTAACTGGCATACACAGCCTGAGGAAATTTCTCATGGGCAAGGGGCCTCTTGTAGATAACCCATGATCTTGAAAACACATAGGCACAAAAAGCCAGTTGATTATAGGTGTGAATATTTAAGCACTACATGTAAAACTAAAAATCCATATACTAATATCTCTTGGAAACACGCCTGAAATATTAACCCTACTTTATTTCTAAGATATCCAAACCTGTTCTTGCTCTGTTTTTGGACTTTTTCCCCCATTTCTTAAGTAGTTAAATCATTTGCAATAGCTATTAGAGAAGAATGCTATAGAAGCAGCTGGCGTTCATTTACTCACATTTCTCTGTACCCTTTTGGACTGCTTGAATCTGTAGGGCAGAGTATAATGGGAATGTTAGCTCCCTGTGGAGAGAGAAACTCTCCCTCAAAAATAATACAAAATATTTGCAAGTTTTATACATGAAAGGCTGCTTTGTCAAAATGGAGATCTGCCCTCCTAACATGAAAATCTAGATGGACTTCAGGCATGCAGGAAAACATTGCTTGTTCTTTCTGCTCAGTTCTATCCCTAAATCAGCACCTAAGCCAGTTAAAAACAGTCCAGCCCACATGGCAGTCTGCTGAGGGGAGGTTTCAGAAACTGCATCTTACAGTTTTATTTAGTTCCTATCACTGTGGTAACAAAGTACTGTACAAATTAAGTGCCACAAATTCACATCTGAATACTGTCCCTCACTACCAGCTTGCAGTATAGTTGGTCTTCACAGAGACAGCACAAATGAGTGCTCCTGATATCTCAATCCAGGTCTTTCTTAAGTGCAGTAACAGCATGATTGCTGTTTAGGGGGTTTATATAGTGATAAGGAGCCTCACAGAAGTGTTATCTGTGCAGGTAATGCAGGTATGGTCTCTAGCACAAAAGTGTTGCAGTCAAAATTTACAATGGAGGACTGTCACAGCAGATGTGGCAGTGGAAGGATGGCAGTACCCATCATCTGCTAAATGAGTCAGAAGCACAAGAAACAGCAAATTGGCCACTATGGAGTATAACTCCTGGGAAATATGTGATTTTGAGAAAGATGAAAGAGAGGCTTTGTGTTTGTTTAAAGCCCTGCTTCCAGGAGTTAGAGGGAAAAGTATAAAGACATTTTAAAGAAAATTCAACTGAAGAAGAGCTGGAAACACTAATTAGAGGCAGGGGTTGGTGCCACCATGGAACTTAGGAAGTGCAAGGATTTATGTAATTAGCAGTTTTAAAAGGAAAGAAAAGGTGGGGGTATTTGATGCAGCAGAAGGTGGAGAGGCAGCAGAAAGAAACAAAGTGGGAAAGAGATACTCAGGATCGTAAGCTGGAAAGATGACCTATAAAACAGATTTTAGAAGTAGTAAAGAACCTTTGTCAAAACTGAAGGTTAGGAGTTTGTGGCAGCCAGCCTGTGAGATGAAGAGAATTTTACTGGCTTTATGGAGAAAGAAGAAAAGTCACTCTGGACAAGAAGGAGCTGCCTGATTTAAAGTGCCTGGACCTTTGTGAAAATTAGATGTGACAATTTCCTCCTTTTTTTTTTTTTTTCAAATAATGTATGAAGTAGATGCTAAAAGGTGAGACCCCCTGCAAAATTAGGAGGAGAAAAGCCTAGGTTATTGCAATAAATTTGTGATGATCTCCAGGCACACCAACTAATTATGGCACTTGTGACAGGCTTGTCAGGACAGTGCTGTGAAAACTCGAGGTGGCTGATCTATAAGCCAGTGACAACACAAGTTATTTTAATGACGTGTTGTTCATACAAACTAGCAAGAAACAACCAGAGCAGAGAGCATCTGCATTAGATTTAGTGGCATCTTCTTCCTGCAGGCTGTGCTGCCCAGAGTCCATTTCATGCATTGCCTGGGTACTGTTTGACCAGTGCTGCACAGCAAGAGTTCCCACTGGGATCCCACTGCCTCTTGAAAGGATTGCATGTAAAGCATACAGCTCTCCAAAGGTGATGGAAAATGGGATCCTGAGCAAATATTGCTGGAGCATGGTGCTAATAACACCAACACCAAGGTGGGTTCGATCCCCATTCACTTAAGAGCTGAACTCAATGATCCTTGTGGGTCCCTTCCAACTCAGAATATTCTGTGACTGTGATTCTGTGAGATGTGCCGGAGGGAGGGAGTGCTCTCCACGTGCCGAGCAGTCTGAAACATGCATTTTTGAGGTACCAGAGCTGGATGCAAGGAGGCACAACAGAGAGGGATGGCTGAGAAGATTATATGAAGAGGAGGGCAGTGGACTGGGATGATTCAGCTGGACACACAGAGAAGCAGGTTCAGATCTGAGCAGAAGGAAGTCAGTCTGACACAGAGAGAAAGACCCTTGAGTCATCCCTGCAAAGCTGGTAACCAGAACTGCACACTGGCTTCAGAATTTAATGGTAAGGTCCTAGTACCCCACTGAACTCTCTAATTAATTATTGTTGTTCTGTATGTAACCACAGATTATTACAAGATAAGTCTGCTTGCATCAGTAATTAATTGTTCCCAAAACACATGCAATATTGCAACTAACTTTATTCAGATTTTATATCCTTTGGTTATATATCTTACCGAGGATTTAAAGATCAGATTTAAAAATCCACATATTTCAAGCCTGGGATACACTCATGTCCGCTAACCTCAACTTTGAAATTATGTACTTAACCCCTTTGTCTAATTGATAAAATGAAGAAGTTGATTCTCATTCCTATTTTTATTTCTAAGTTTATATAATAAAAATTCACTGGTCACAAGCTACTGTAGCAGGACTTCCTTTACTTGTACAGAAATTTCCAGAATATGTGTATTTTTGTTTCTCCTTTTTAAGTAGAAGCATATAAAATGTGGTAAAATGGACAGGACTGTCAGTGTGATTCAGTTTATTACAGTAAGAGGTTAAAAAGTAAGTAATCCCACATTACTTGCTGAAGTATTTACAATATTTCTGAAATTCCTCTTGCAGTTGCAGTCATCCAGAATGGATGTGTCTTTAAGATTTATAAAAAGTAATACACAATATAAATAAGTGCATATACCCAGGGAAAAAGGTCCCTGAGGAGTGATTCAGAAGACAAATTCACTGCAAAGTAATTTTTTCTGGCGAAAGTTTCACTTGACAGAACCCTGCTAAGAAAAATGTCTTTCAGAAAAAAAAGTTTGTGAGTGATACAGTCCTAAGGAAAGCCCCAATAATTCCAGCTTCCTGAGTTTACAAAACAAGGCTCCCATAATTGCATGTGGTGCTCCATGCATCCCAAAGGAGGTGACACTAAGCCCTCATTCCTCCACACCAATTAAATGAAAAAAAATCTCTACTGTCTTCGACCCATCTTTTCACCTAGTGCCTCCAGTTCCTAGACAGCTACTTTGCCATAGAAGAACGTTGTGCTGTATGAAAATATTTCAGTCAAATTCTCAGTTGTTGTTGGGAACAAGTGGAAAGATGGAAAGCCAGTAAATCAGAATAACTGATGTCGTCACAAGAAGCTCCTTTTAACAAGAGCAACAGCAGAGAAAAGAGACTATCAAGCAGAAGAGAAGGGAGCATATTCTGAATGTTCTTCAGGGTGAAACAGATTAGGAGGTGTAAGACAGGATCATTCAAGGAACAGGCAGATATCCTCAGGTGCATCAGAAAGAAGGAAAGAGCTTCTCAGCAGTTGTATGTACCTCTTGGGCAACCTCTTGCTCTTTCTTTACTGCATGACAGAGATACTCGTGGTGCTGTCTCTCTCTAAATTGTGGGTCATTTTGGACTTTCAAACCAGCAGTGTTTGTGCCCAACCATTGCTGTAAACCTGATCCTTCTGCAGTGTGCTCCAAGGCACAACAACCACAGACCTCTTGCTGCTCTCCGAGGGTTCATTCGATGCTGCAGCTCCAGATACTGTACGGAGGTGAACATTTTCTGTCATTTAACCAAGTTCAGTGTTGGGTGGTATCTAAATTTGGGGGTTTTTTATTGATTACTAAAACCAGGATGATTCCACAGCATCACTCTATTTTTTTTCAACTTTCACACCAAGGATTAGAGGCTGGCCTTGGGAAGTGATAGCCAGTGACCTAGCAGGGCTTTCTGTTGTGCAGTGTTGTCCAAAGATTATCTATCTTTTCAAATAAACAACTCAGCTGCTGTGATTCATGGTCTGTGTTTGATGTCAACGAGAACATCAGTCCCAGTAATGATAAACAGCTCAGGTTGCTTCTAGCCTTCTGCCCAGCTGAGTAGCTTTCATGATGAGTAAATGAGCACAGTTTTGTATCATAGATCTTCAGAGAATAACTTGGAGAGAAGACTTGCTTTACTGAGTTTAATATGAATTAAAAAGATACCTGATACTTTGTTTTTTGCTACAAGCCCCAGTTCCCAAGTTACGCTCCTTGCTTCTTCAGTATTCTCCTTCATTAAGTGTATTTTGTCTGTCTTAATTTGGCTGAAGCCACGTGTCTGTATTTTAGAATAAGAGTTCATCAGGTAAAGCAACTAGGGAATAAAAGGAAAAATATCTTTTTAATCTATTTGGTGTACTGAAAAGAATGTCAGGAAGGAAATTTATAATAAAAGGCAGTTTTATGGCTCCTTTTCTTGCTTCACAACATGATCTAATTATGTACTCGTTCAAATGACAGTTCCCTTGTGATTCTCATTTAAGAGAAGTGCTAACCAATGCAATGATCAAAACCAACATTGTAGAAAAATTCCATCATATTCAGGATACAAGTCCATCACAGGACTGTCTGATCACCAGGTTTGCTGGTGTCTAGCCTGAGGGCATAAAATACCTTCTCTGTCTGACACATTTGTGTCTATTTGCAGAGTCTATCTATTCATGTTTTCCAAAGTTTAAAATTCTGTTCTTTTGAAAAGAAAAATCTTGCCTCATGAATGAAAATGAAGCCAGCACTGTGCTTTTCTTCCACTGTCCGAGCACCCTGGTGGTGCAGCCAGGCCACGGGCAGGCAGCTGGAGCTCCCCCTGCATGGCTGTGATCTGGCAGCAGGGCTCATGTGCCTGCCCCAGGAGTGGCAAATAGGGAACACTGGCTCAAGGGTCATAGATGGCAAAACTCACCTTCGAGCGTAGGTGAGCAACAGGAGTTGAAGGGTTTGATTTTTTACCTCCCTACTCCCCCAGTGGTTTCTGAACTCTATTTATTCTCTGAGAGCGTTTGAGTTGCCAAATTCAGCAATACGTCTGAAATCATCACGGACTTCCTGTACTCTTCCAAATGAAAGCAAAGAGATTTCTATCTTCCTCTGTTTAAATCTGATTTATAATACAGTTAACAAAGGATCTAGAAGCATTTTAAATGTCATGTGAATGTGAAAACAAGCGAGAGCCTAAATTCTTGTAATTCTTTGTGTTCTTTTTAATTCCAGTCTGAAAAACTACACTGATAACATACTATATAGATAACATTTTTAATTTATTCATTATATTCTGATAATTTTTCCTATAAGTAATTACATTCATAAACTCAGCATAGTCTTTTGAAGTTCAATTTAGAAAGTACCATGTTATCTGCATGTAATAAACCTCATGTATCTATCCTCCCTCTTCTACTATCATGTCTAGTGACTACTATTACAAGCTTTTTAAAATATTCCTCTGCTCAGTTTAATAGGGATTTTTACAGTATCATTACACATTCTAATTGGGTGATTAGGGGTTTCACGCCCCTAATCGAAATGCAGGGCGGGTGGCTGAAGCAGTGCAAGTTATGTAAAAAGCAAGGAGCTAAAAGGACGGTCACAGTTTTACCCCCACAGAGTGACAAAACCCAGAGTCAAGTGTCAGGCACGGCTGGCACTGCAGCCCAGAGCAAAGCCCCTGAACAAAATGCATCTGGTCAAAAATTAAACCATGGAAAAAGGGATTCTCCAAATTTCTCTGTGAAGATGGGTCTGTACCATCCCTCACTACTACTTCAATTTTGAGGCGCAAACCCCCTTGTGCTAGAGGATTTCCTGCATCCAACCATTTTATTGCCCATTTTGGAGTATCTTCAGCCTGGGCAGCTTTGGCTAACCATCATATTCTACATTTGACAAGGGGACTAGCTCAGCCTTGGGATAGTCTTTAATTCTCTTTTTTCACTTTCATGGCCCCAAGTCAGAGCATTAAACAGCCTCTTCATCTGATATAGAGGATGTATATACACCAGCACATGAATGCGTGGTAAGCTCTAGGGGAAAACAATTCACTTATTTTGGTAATATCAAGCACATTACAGTCTGATGAAGCTGGTGCTTCTGATATTCCTAGAATGTAGACATTTAATAAAGACAAGAGTCGTCATGGCTCAGGGGTTCTACCTTAGGAGTATATTCCTCTGTTGATCTGTTTGTTATTTGAAACATGATTTTATTTCATATTACTTTCCTCACAGATGGGAATGGCAATTTTGATAACAGGGAAACTGGAGATAGGCTTGGATCCTGATTACCTCGGGATAATTTGGGTATTTCCCCCTTAAAAGCCATAGTCTATCTGATTCCACTGACTCAACCTACACCAAGTTGAATCAACTTCATTTTGAGGACAGAGCTGAGTGCTGAAATGAAGTCTGTGTTTCAGCAGGAGCTACTCAGAGCACCAGCTAGTCATGACTTTAGCAACCCAGGACAGATGTTCAGCCTGTTCAAAAAGATAAAAAACCACTCTCTAAATGTTTTTATTGTTATTCAGGTATGAAGCTCCCTTGCAGCAGCCAAGAGGCACTCAGGAGGATGACACTGACGTGATAACATTTGGATCTTTGCAAAAATTCCATCAGATCAACAGTAACCCTTGAGGGAAAACTTGGGGATAGAACTGAGACCAGGAAGTCTAAAACCAGAAAGAAGTTGTCCTTCCTAATCCACAGCATCTGATCGCTGCTGGTGTGTATTGAAGAATGGAAATGTTTGTCCAGACCACAAACTCTGTCAGGAGCCCCCTGTGCACATGGTATTGCATCTGTGGGGAGGCCTGAATGGGCCATCTCTTCACCAGCTTGCCCAGAAAAGCAGCCATGACAAAATGGTGCCATGCAAATTCCATGTGCTTCCTCTTGCTTTGCAACTGCTGTGGAAGCATCGTAGCCATACCAGCAACCACGTCCCAGGAATGAGCTGAGGCTGAGCCTTTGTCCTGCTGGCTCTGGCCGTGTGCTGTTCAAATAAAGCATCAAAGCACTTCACTGGGCTGTCGCAACAATGTCAGCTCTGCCACAAACCATCTTTTTAAAAATAAGCTACTCAGTGCTTGTAAAGAACATTTATTAGGAGGCAAATGGATTTTTCCTGTGTGCTATCACCTTCTTACAACCCAGGAGGTCTGGGAGGCAAAATCTCCCTTTGCAGATGCCATGCTGACTCTTTTCCACAGCAGGCTCAACTGTCCAGGGCAACTGATCTGAATTCACACCATCCTGACCTAGGTTATTGCAATTTCAAGAACGTATGTGAAGAAGAATGCAGCATTAAAGACAACGAGGTACTGCAATACAAGAGGCAAAATTGTCATACTGGAGATGACCACCTTCAAATGTTGCAAAACCTCTTTTGCCAGGACTGAGAACTTAGGTCATCTGGTAACAGGAACTGTGATGTTCTTAAAAAGGAAAAACAATGAAACAAAGCAATGGGAGCTTAAAGGCCTCTCCTTGAGGGCAAGAGTGGTATGTGTGTGTGATTCCTGAATTGATGCATGGGAAATGAGTAACTAGGGCTGGTCTGAGAACACCAAGTGCCAGATACTATTTCAAGCCAGGTGACCATTAGGGGTATAGGAAAGGTTGCCCTTGGGATGCAGGTCAGAGAAGTATTGAGCTTAGTAACTGTGACAGAAACAGTGGTATGAAAATCCACATCAATTTGGGGTAAATTTAAACATTTCCTAATGCTTTTTGCCATGCTGCTACTTGATGACTCCTTGCAGAAATTAGACTGAAGGTCAAATTAAAAAGAAAGAAAAACAACTGCCAAGTCTCTGGACCAACTGTAAATATCTTTATCTTCTTCCTGCATCTTACTTCAGCACGTTAATACACAAACAGATTCAGGCTTACAGGGTTCTCAAAGTGACTTTGCTTCGTCTATCACCCATTTATCTGCCATGCCAGCACTTGACTCAAAGTGAGAGCTCAAAAACTCTGCCCTCTATTACTTTTTCTTGTTTAAAAGCAATTGCTGTATCAGCAAGAGAAAAGTCACTCCATTTGATTAATAATACATACTGATGGCCAAGACATTCAGTCACAAAACTGATAAATTGTTAAGCTGCTGAAATCCACCTGCAGGTTTCTTTAGGCCTAGACCTACCTTCCGACCTTCCTGCTTTGTGGAAGCTCACTTAAGACACCACTAAATACTTTCTCTGTAAATTGTGTATGATAGGAAAAAGGAAAGTTTGTGATTTTCAGCCAGCCTTCTTACAAACAAACACTAAGCTTGGTCATTGATGCAGCAAGTGAATCAACCTGGGAATTTCTGATATAGTAATACAGTGTAGTTGCATATTTTCATTTCTATTAAAGATGACAGGACATAACAAAATACAAAAATGCAGATCTCATCAAAGGTGTGGAAAGGAGAACACCATTTGTTGATCACTGCTCCAGTGTTTTCCCACTATTTATTCCCTTTTACCTCCCTTCACAACTCACAACTCTTCCAGTTCGTGGATGGTTTGGCTCATTCCCTCCTTGCACATATCCCAGCCTTCACCACTTCACCATGACTTAAAACAGCAACAAGGAGTCAAACTGGAAAAAAGAATTTTGTTCTTACTCGGCATCAGAAAAGAAAGCAGAGATTGTTTTTCTTGATAACTAAGGTGTGTTGTTGAGGACAAACGAATTTGAACTCATACAAAACCAGAGACATGACAAGACCTAGCCAGGAAGCTGATACCAAGTTGACAAAATAAAACTCTGGGCTTGAGAGCCAATGTACACTTCTACACATTTAAACATTTGATCCTCTCATGCCAAGTCCAAAGCCTAATGATGCCACAATAAAGACTAAATGTATTTGCTCAGCCAGATATTGAGTATAAATCATGTGAAGCCATTAAAATAAAAAAAGATTTTCAAAGTTGTTTGAAGGTATCAGAATCATGACCCTTTAAGTTTTGGACAAAGGAGCATTTGAGGAATGGTCTCAGAGGATTCTGTCAAGTGCCACCAAGCAGAAATGCAACTTTAGGAATACTCTGGAGATATTTATACTTCAGTCCTGACATGCCACTTTCTACATACTTTTGACAGGTTCCTTCCTCTCTACCCTTCAAGTGGCTGTTCTAGCACCCACAGAAAGGATAAATCGATCAGCAGCAAGATTGGCCCTGCTGCGTTTGGAAAGATGAGAGCCTGTGGAAGCCTTGAAAAGCTTCCACCCATGTAACCTCCCCAACTCATGCTTTGAAACACAGGAAGTCAGAGATGCTGGCTGATTAGAACCCCAAAACCCAAGGTGATAAAGCCCAGATTCAGGCAGGAACTGAGGGCACAGCCATAAACAATTGCTGCCCACTTCACTGTCTCCCCAGACTATTGATTTCCCCACTCCCCATCATTTCTTCTCAAAGTGTCTTTCATCCTCTCTGTTCCTGTTTGGCCCCTGACACTCAGAAAGACAGCAAGAAAAGCATCCTAGCTGTTTCTGTCCCACTTCTCTCTGGACCAGGTCAAATCTAGGGAACTGCATGTTCAGCAGCTCAGCTGGGGCATCCTAGGCCTGCAAGCCACTGGCACACAGCCCACAGCCACTCCTCAATGCACCTGCTTGGCCTAACAAGAAACATTGAAAGGATGTATGGATACATGGTGAAATCTCTGTATGGGAGTCTGAAACAAAGATACCCAAAGAAAAAATAATTGACCATTTTCCAAAATTGCTTTTGTACATCTACCTAATAATCAAACAATTAAGACATGGTATAGACAACTAAATGGAGTCATCATCAAATCCAAGGTTTCTGAAGTGGCAAAAATGTTCCTGCATTAAGACAAGTTAAAACAATATGCTTCAATCTACTAAAATTTTCTTTACTTATATAAATTACACCCAGCAATATTACTCTTAAACCTGTCCTACTTGAGTTTTGAGTACTGGGGGCTCTATTCTGTGGAAAGATAAACACAACTTTTATTTTTTTCACTTCCCAGACTGCTCTTCTCTTCAGAAAGCAGAACCTTCACTACTAAAATTAAAAAGCAATAACCACTAGAAGTGCAAATACAGAGGAAAGGGAACAGATTGTGAATGAAGGGGAAATCAGAAAAGCACGATAAACAAGATACAGCTCCCAGGCCTAGGTTATGCTGTTTCCCTACTTTTATTTTGTTATTATGTTGCATACCTTTTCTTTGTTGAAAAGGTGTGGAGGAGGGGAAGCTCACAGTGAAGATGACAAATGCCTTTGTTCATACACCTGAGAAACAAAGACACAATGATACCTCTTTCTACAGCTGTTTTCTCAATTACTTGTGACTACACTGAAATACAAAGGCAAGCAACCATTCTAGTGATAAGCCAACGTAAGAAATAGTGACATACAGAAAAGCAGAGAAGGTCATTAATATACTGAAATAAGGGTATTTTCCATCCAATTATTTGCTCCAATGAACACAGAAAAGAAAGGTTAAATAATCTGAAAAGTCTGGGGATTTTGTGAGGATTTTTGCATTTTCTATTAAGTTCTAAGGCTGGTGTCCACAATAGTCTCATTAAAGTAATAGTCTTAAACTGTGTAAGCAAAAATATACCATATTAGATGTCCAGCTTAACATTTTGTATAAACTACAGACTAAAGGTAAGGCTTAATACAAGGTAAATTTGACCACAGTCGTTACCTTTTTATGTCCACAACTGCCACTTAGGAATGCTAATTCTCCCGTTCCCTTTTCTCAAAATATTTTGGTTCTCCAAATACTTTACCATCTTTGAAATGGTAAGAAAGGTTGTCCCTCCCCCCCTTTTTGATAGAATACATGACAGCCCTTCGTATATTGTAGCAGGTGCTGAAGAAAAATGCTTTTCTATTAAGTCAGGAATGTCACTACTTGGGTCGTGAGACAGCAAGCAGACCTTCATCATTTTTGCAGAAGTTATCTCCAGGGAAAACCATCAGCATGTTTCATTTCCACACTATCAACTCACTCTTATCACAGACCATCATTCTTCTAGGACAGGCTTTTGAATAATACGTCAGATTTGACAATGGCCGACAGATATAGAAACACAAAATTAAACACAGTGCCTACTAATGAAGCACTAAGTAAGAGTTAAGGAAAAAAGGAAAAAGAAAAAACAGACCAATATTTCATTAACACTAATTACAAAACAGATTCAGAAAGTGAGCAACCTATTTTTATATAAACTCCTGAGAAACTCTATGCAGAGAAACAGTTTACAGAGGTAAAGCCAGTGAAAGAACACTGTACCAAAACCAGTGATAAGTTATATTTACTAAACTTAAGTAGAGGCAGGTTCTTTGACACTGCAAGGAATGGCAATTCACATCCTCACCCACAGGCATAATCTAATTCCTGCCACAGACAACCAGCAAAAACACATCTTTTTCCTTCTCCCAAAGTCATACTGGGTAACTTCTTTGAAACCAAGCTAACTTAAAATTGTATGGAACAACAGAAGTAAACAGAATTATATTCAAGATGTTAAAGAGTTTATTTTAGGAATGTGGACAAAAAATAACACAAACATCTTCAATACTGTACATTTGTTTAACAGATAATAAACAGCAAGGGAGGTGACTTGAAGTGTACAGAATAAATGGGAACATACAGTTAGACTGGGGGCACAGAGGAGCTCTTTGCCTCATACCACGTAATACTAGTAAGCTACTAAAAGTGCTCAAGGAAAATACCTCTATGAAAAGAAAAACAGGAAATAAATCACATTATGGAAATATCAAAAGAACAATAAAAGCTTAAAAAAATATTGCCTTCTTACTGTATTGGGTCTGGCAGGGACTGAGGTAACTTTCTTCATAGCAGCACTTACGGTGCCGCTTTGCTTTGGATTTGTGGCAGGAACAGTGCTGGTAACACACCAGTGCTTTGGCTTTTGCTGAGCATTGCTTGCACAGCATCAAGGTTTCATTTTTCCCCCACTCTGCCTGCTCCAGCAAGTAGGCCAGGGGTAAGCAAGAAGCTGGGAAGGACACGGTTGGGACAGCTGGCCAAAACTGACCCAAACTGACCCTGTTCCAGGCTCACCAAGAAAAACGGAGGAGAGGCTGGGCAGAGGTCTGCATCTGGGAGGTGGCAATTGCCTTTGCAGAATTTGTTCCCCCTACCCTCCTCTCCTTTGCTTACCATGCCTTTATCTCAACCCTTTGCTGTTCCCATTCCCTCCCGTGTCCCCCCCTGAGGGAGGGAGGAGGCAGCTGAGCAGTGCTTAAGCTGCTGGCCAGGGTCAGCCCTGGTAAACTGCAGAATATGGGCAACTTTATACTTTTTTTTTCAATATGCATTCAGTTTGCAGAAGAAAGTGTTCACACAGACTGATGTTTCTTAAATTTAGGAACACAGAACTATGTTTGTTTCAAGAATGACCTTCTTCCAATTTCGCTAACTGGTTTCTTTTTCACATCAGTGCTATATCCAAAGTACTTATTAACATTCCCACAACTGAATTTAATTATTCAAGGACAAATATGCTCCTCTCTGTCAACCCTTACACATTACACTCTTGGAAGATGTTTTTCCAGGCAAAAAAACCTCCACCCACAAGAATGGGCATTATGTATTTTTCATGAACTATTTCTGCTACATGGAGCTGTGCTTCCATGTTGGTTTTTATTATACATATATATATATAATCTCTTTATTTAGGAACATGAGAACAACTGCTTTAAGTGGCAGTAATGACTGAACCGAAACACATTATTGTGACTATTAACCATTTAAATCAAGTAGTAAAATATAGATTTAAGAAGAGGAACGATAACCAACAAACTTCAGCAAACATTTTAACAACATTTATAAAAAATTAGTTCTATACAGGTAGAAGATAGAAACATGTTATTTCAGAAAGTCTTTACCTGCTTCTAGTTTTACAACCAGGAAAAAACACTTGGGAGAGAAAAAAATCAAAAGTGAAAGAGCACAAAGGGCAAATGAAAACCAACTGTCTTCCTGGATTCTGGAGTTACAGCTCTTGTGGAACGTGCTCATCTTTATTCATTCTCAAATCTGCTGTAGGGGTTATCAGAATCCTGGAGAAGACCTGTAAAACAAAATGGGACTACATTTATCATTTTCTTATTACAGAAAAACTTTTGAGTTACTGACTTCACTACAGTAAGTACTGCATGTAACAAATCCAAAAGGCAATTCTTGTAATAGTTGCTCTATTACCTAAACACTCAAGTATTATAATAAATTGAAAGTGTTCCTAAGCACTCTTACTTCTCAGACTATAATCATGAATAAGTATTCCATTATTTAGAAGGGAGAGAACATTTCTCTATGAAAAATTACTATGGAAAGAACATTTCTCATTTGGGAGGTATATCCCAAAAAATGCACTTGTGAGAGTCAAGTTGACAAAAACCTAAGCATAGAGATGCCTCAAGAAGAACAGATTATGAGTGACCAGCTTATAAATGCAAGTGACTATAAGATCATCATCCTTTTAAAATGTAAGATGCTACTACTTTGACTTAGTTCTACTTCAATTATACCCAACCATCTGTCACATTCAGCCACTTACAGCTTTTCTGCAACAGGACAATAATCTCTAAGAAAAAATGAAGATCACTTCTTACGTGCACTAGAACCTCCAGGGACCAGAACAAGAGCATCACTTAATCCAAGTTGCAGTATGTTTCACATACTTTCCATCACAAAGATTCTTAATGACTTTACACTAGAATACTATCACAGAAAGCACTGCAAAGCCATCCAATTATGCTGAGTGCCTGGATATGCAGAGCATCCCCTGTAAGGGTTAGCTGAGCAATCGCGGTTCCACGCAGTAGTTATTTCAAAGAGACTTTTAAACTACACTTTAAACCTGGGGTAGGCAGAAGACTGAAAATAAAGGAGTCCTGTAAGAGTTCAGAGGCTGACCTTCTGGTGTGAAAGGAAAGGCCACTATTGCTATGTTTTCTGCCAAGATTTTTATACTGATGTATGACAAGGACTCCTCTCTAGCTCACTTGTCTGGGCATGGAAACAGAAGACAGTGCAGCCAAGCAACCCCAAATCACAAATGTTCAGATTCACAATAGTGAAAAAATTTTTTTTTCTAGTCACTGCCAAACCTTGTAAGAACTCCCCTTAGTCTTTTAACACCATACCTCTTTTCCACATGTACCTGCACACAGATACTGAACATTCACTGTTTTATCTGAAAGTCAAAATCTAATGTTGCTGTAGGCAGACTACGCTTCTTCCTACCTTGTGCAGTTGATGAGCTTCATTTGAACTGCCAGGTTATTTTAAGATGTCAATCAAGCAGCACAACTGCTCAGTGCTGATTACTGTACCCGTTACTGCAACTAACTACCTGATAGGGAACAGTAAATATTTGGAATAAGGAGTAAATATGAAAAGTCCTATAATCACTCAAATAAACAAGATTACCAGCAGTCAACTTGTAAAATGTTAGTATCAAAACTAGCCCTCATATATAATGGCTCTTACTTGTCCAAGGAGTAAGCAGTCACATTTATAAAGCTTCAGCCAGGTAACATGACATACAGTCTATTTACCTGGTATGGTACCTTGTATCAGAGGTACTACCCCTTCCTGTAATTGTTTTTGAAAAAATAAAAATTTAAGCATTTTGTAATAAGAATATGCTTAGATAGTGTAATTGTCAAAAATAATCTACAATATTTTCAGATTTTGAAATTTTTGCATTTTTTAACTTTTAGAAAGTGGTTTCTTCTCAAATTTTAATCTTAACCTTTCATGCATTTAAACAAAGAGCTGTGATGTCCACCAAGTCTATTCTAGCTGTCAAGTAAGCTAATACACAATTTAAAAAACTCTCTTATCCTTGGCCTGCCATTCAACCTTTAGTGCCTTCAGGTAACATTCCTGCATTAATTTAACCCCAACCCAAAGATAGAAGAAACATTTATTTTACTCCCAGACCATTACCACCCCCCCCTCCTTCCTTAATACTTTGGCAGTTAGGATATATGGATCCTAGTATGTTTAATCACCCAAAACACAACTGAGTAGTCCAATTTAAAAAAAAAAATTGCAGTACTTGTGTATTTCACCCCTTAGAAATACAAAACACATTTACACAACATTTACAGAAAATCAGCATCAGTAGTAGAAACTACCATTATTACTACAATTGCCATTGCATAAACTCCCAGCACTCATTAAGTTCCATTTAGAAATAAATGCACCTAACTTCAAAAAGCTTTCCACAGAGTGGCAAGAGGTGGTACCAGATTCCCTGACAAAATGTACATAGCCTGCAGACTTTTCTCTATAGAGTCTGGCAAGTGCTTATTACATTTTTTTGGTATTTCATTCAGGACACATACTCAACACTTCATAGGTCTGAAGTAGCACAGTAAGATACTAGATACTGTTCTTTACAGCTTGAACAGCTGAAATCCAATGGAAAAGATTTTCCACATCCAGTAGTACCAATTTCAAATTAACCAGAGGATTATGTAAGAGTCCTGATAAACCTTTCCTATACCATTCTGAGGAGTGAATATACTTTTATCTTCCCCTGCCCCAAAACACTCAGCTGAAAGCCATTTTAGAAAACTAATCCTCATATTTCAAGTGAATGTGTCACTTTTACTCCTCACTGCAAATGCCATTCCCAGTAGTACTTGCTTTAATTTTACTGAATTATGTTTAGGAATGAACAGATATAATCACCACCAACCATGCATTAGTATGCCTAACTTGAAGTACTCTGATCTGTTTCATCACAGAATACTAGAACTAAACAGGCTTTAAGAACTATGGGTCAATCCAGTGTGAATACTATTGGTTCTGACTTCAGAAAGTGATCTCCCAGGAAAAAGGGACTCCAAGAGAAATGGCAAGCCCTCCTTCCAGATGAGGATAACCAGGAGTTACAATACCTGATACACTTTGCTTTCAGCCTCGCTCTCAACCTCCATCCAGCATTTAAATTTCTTTTATCCTCATCATTTTAAGTACATCGTAAGATTACATTAAGAGCAGTGAGATGGCAGCTCATCACTTGCACCAGCTCTTACTGAAGAAGTATCAGGCTCCAGTAAGTGGACAGAAACTATTTGGAGAGACATGCAAAGAAAAGGGGCATGACAAAAAGCTTCTGTCACCTGCCACAGCTGCTCTGCCAGTGCCACTCCGAGGACATGGCAGCCCATGCTAATGGGGCAGCACATCTGGTTCAGTTGAAGCTCTCATGCTGCCTTGAACCAGACGCGAGTTGTCTCTTGACTGTTTCCTGTCTGACATGAGAGCCACTGCCCAAGCTGTCATTTACCCTCAGGCGTTCAGAGAAACCAGATGTTTGTATCTTCAGGAGCCTTGTTTGCAATCAAGTCCATTACATGTTACTGGTGAACTTGAATATTGACACACAGGTCACTTAAAAGTTCTTACTTCTATTTACCCTCATTTTGAGGTTAGTGTTTGACCTACTTAGCGGTATCTGAGAAACACTCAAAAATTTGGAAGGTATAGTAGTCAAGTATCTTTCATTAGCTTGTATGAAATACTGAGGCACCTTATTAAATACGAAATGACAAAGCAATGGTCAAAAGAAATTAATACCTCTTTCCAGCATATTAATTTACATTGTACACTAACTATGCAGGTTCCCAGTCATTGAGATCTGACTCTCATCAAGTATCAACATGGCCCAAAACAAGAACTAATAAGTGAAATACAAGAGACTGCGTACGGCTGAAAAAAAACCCCAACCTAGTTTGCTGCATGCCTTCAACCCTTATTAAACTTTTCCTCCTTATTTTTAGCCCCCCAGATTAGCAACTGTATTCTTCACAAACAAACTAAATAGCTTTCAGTGTTTGGCAATGCAAAGTTCTCCTGCCTTGCATTCAGAACACTAAAGAAGGTCAAGGCAAAGTATCTACCTTGAACAGAAGAAACATTTACTGTGATAAAACTACTGAATATGAAAACCAATGTCTCACATAACATAAACAAGATAGGATTACATATTAAAATAGTAATAATTATATATTAAAATAGTTTGCAGAACTGAGGCAATGAAATGGTAATCATTTTGCAAAAATTAAATGAAAAAAATCCTTCCAATAATACTAGGCAAAATCCTGAAATAAATAAATAATAAAGCAGCTTCTCACTAATGCTATACTGAACACACAATAGAAGCAAATGCAGCAGGAATTAAACAGTAGTTCCTTTGTGTACTACACAAGCTGCAAAGTACTCTGAATTCTACTTTAAATTTTTCCTAAGAGTCAACATATAATTTGTGTAATCATATTGCATTCATATATGTGAGCAAATGAAAAACTCTATCAACTTGTGCTACAAAGAAACAATTGAAAGTGTGTACTCCTGGTTGCTAAAGCTCTCTATTGCTTACAATGCTCCCAAAGGATTGTGGCTAGAGTGACACCTGCAGTGCATTATAAATGTGTAATTACCATTTAAATGGAGTATGGAAAGCTGTGGGATGAAATGGGAAAAGGCATTCCCTCAAAGCCAACCAAATACTGAAATTTCAGGCGTGATCATCTTAATCTACAGAGTCAGGTTAACAAAATCATTGTCATTCTGCCACTCATCCATGCCTACTTAACTGAGAATCCTCTCTGCAGTGTGTAAGAGTGCAAAATAATCTAGTGCCTCCATAATTATCTGCAGCAATTTTTATTAGATTATGTTTAATATGCTAACATCTGTATTTTCTAGACAGTGAAAAATGTGGACAGAAGATCCAAGTCTACTTTATGTCTCACTGAATTATTCTGATAATCATTTGTCTGCATATTATCAGAATGCAACCCTTATATACAACAGCAATTATATTTCTGGATTTCAAAATTTATATGTATTTTGTATTTAATTTTTGCTCAGTTACATACGTCCTTTCAGGATGTGCTATTTGTTTATGTGAGACTTATGTTTTTCTTTAAGACAAAAATTAACCATGAGATTCCAGGCCTCAAATTGATGTATCTGATAATATAAATTAATCTTTGCTTAGGCAATACAGCAAACCTCTCAATAAACTTTAAATAGAAGTTTGCAAATAAAATTTAAGTTTTATAGTCCAATTGCAATCTTGTGCAGGTAAAAGCTGCACTGTACAACGTAACAGCAGAAGAAGTGAGTATGACTTTTTACAAGAAGGAACGCTTTCCATTAACACAATGAACGTACAAACTTGTTTCTCATTAATTCCATGATAGTGGAGGCAAAATGACACGAGCTCTCCTATGACTGTGTGCACAGTACAGCTACAAGCAATACTTGATTTATTGAATTTGATGTATGTATTCCAGAGGCATTGCAATACAGTTTTAAACTTCAGGAACTCAAGTACTCCAACAAGATCCAGCAAAGCACTCCAGAAATGTCTGAAAGTTAAGCACTGAACAGACAACTGTCTTCAGTAAAATGCATGGCCATGCAGAGACAAGTGAACTGGTTTCACAAGCAGAACATAACTGAATGCAGCTTTCACATCACCGAACCCCAGCGCAGGGCTCTGATACAGGAACTGCAGTACTGCACCCAGGACCTGCACCATGGCTGCATCCAGGAGATGCAAAGGCACCTCTGCACTGAGAGCTGAGAGTGATTGTGGGGACACAGCCTTTGCCTTAAGTCCTTCACCAGATATTTCCCAGTGATTGGCACTTGCTGAGATTGACTGTGAGGTCTCTTCTAAGGAGAAACAAACACAAAAAGCCTGTGTTGTTTTATGTTGTGTTTGGATTTTGTTTGCTTTTTTTACATCTGGACTATTGTTGTCAACCACTGAAACACCTCTTGAAACTTAACTGTGGTTGAGATACAGGGTTAATTATCCTGTAAAATACCACAGAACAACTTCCATGACTGATGTCTAATAAAAATTACTTCCAGTTTCTACAACATTCTTTCTCCTGTAGCTCAAGCTTCACAGTGTAGTTTTCCTCCATTTCAGCAAAGGATTATTCTTTTACAGACACTCTCCAGGCAGAGAATTCCCTACAGAGTTTGTCTGTAGCACTTCTGCATCAGGCAAAGTGCAGGCTGCAGATTCATGAAGGCATTCCTAGACTCTGCCAATCAGTTTAACAAGAGGATGAAAATTAGCAGCTTTGAGTGACTGTTCAGACCCCTAGAATCACCTTCTCTGACATTAGTGCAATTTGCATAATAAAAAATGCAGCAGAGTTTTAGCAGATCTGTCTCTGAATACACAGTACTATTAACCCTAAGAACAAATCAAATAAAAGTGCAAGCACTGACAAGCCTACATAATAAGAGCCACCTGTACAACAGGGCAGGTCCTACAGTCTTGTGATATTCTTCTACAACTGGACCACAGCTCCACTTAAAAATAAAGAAAAAAAACAATCTATCCCTACATTAGGCTGCATCCTCATCCCTTCTTTTTCAAGCTTGATTTAAAAAGCTTGCCATCTACTAGTCAGTCTCTCCTCCTTCAGAAGCCGTGACTCCAGTAGCAAAGTTCAAGTAGGTTGGTTTATCACATTCAATAACAAACAAAAAAGCCCTCAAACTCAGTCCTCTTATTTAGGAACAAACAGAATGAACCACTTATTTTAATCAATATATTTAAATGCTTATCCCAAGCAAACACCCCATCCAGCACACTGGCTTCTGGCCCAGTTGGACAGTCAGTGAAGGAAGAGAACAGGAGCATAAATGTGCTGAGATCAGGTGTTCAGGTGTCAGAAGACAGGCACCGGTAGAAAACTGGGCTTGATTACTTCTGCCGCTCATAAAGCGGCTTATTTCTGCTGTGAATTTTGACAATAATTAGGGAAAAGGAGTCAATTTAGACACAGTATCAAAACAAGATGACACATACCATACTTCTTACGTATTTCATCATGTTTCAGTTTTCTTTCATGTTTCCTGCAAGAAATAAAGGCATCAAGAGAATATTCAGACTCTTTTGAGCTGTAAGCAAACTATAATTACATCCAAAAAAGACAACAGCACTTTTTACATTAGTATTAGTAATTACATTACAAATATGAAAAAAAAAATCACACTTAGCAGTTATATACATTATCTATTTACACTTTGAGTATCTACATACACTGTGTCTATAAGACTTCCTGTAACTTCTCACTAATTGATAATGCAAAAATAAGATGTATTACAATAAAAAATAAGAAATACTTTTCTTTTCTATATGAAAGTAGTGCATCCACATATATGGACACATACACACACTGAGGTGTCCATCTACACATAGGAAGCAGGGCACTACACTACACTGGAAGACTTCCTAATGCTTTCCAGCAGGGAGCATAATTGTAAAATTTAGCTGTGCACAGAACATACTTCGGAATACTAATTCAATGTGGTAATTCTAAAAAGATAAAAGATGCTATTTTGCTTAAGATGTACAGCAAGTGTAAGTGAAAACTACTGCTTTTTAAAATCCAGCATGGAGAATAAATTAAAATACTGTGCTAAATACATATTGGGTTTTATGTTGTCTGACCACAGGACAGTTTTCAAGGCTGTATCTAATATTGCCAAACTTAAATTATTCATATAAACCAAGTGTCTCATGAGCCAATTTCTCCTTTCCTTTTGCAAAGGTGAAGGAGGGAAAATGAAATACGTTTAAATGGAAAAAATTCCATCTTTTCTCAGATAGTTTTCCTGTATTACAAAGGAAGGATCTATGTTGCTTAGTTTAAAAATCAAATATAAAAGCTCCTACACAACTGCTTCATGAGTATGCTCCAGGATCCATATATCTTGAGGAAAAGACACAGAATATGGCAAAAAATGTTCCTCTGACAAAAATAAAAGAAAAAAATTAAAAATACACCCTTTGCTACCCCCTGTCAAAATTCAATCCAGTTAGACAAGTTGTGACTTCTGCTGGATTCCAATTTGCACGTATTCAGCAGAAAGCTGTTAAGCACTGACAGCTTAATTCATCGAAGATCCCATCTGCCCTATGCATATTCCACCTCCAAACAACTCCTACTGCTAATCAGATCCTGTGTGTCCTCAGAAGCAATTATCCTGCTTCCTACAGAGCTGAAGGGCTGAACTGGCCTTTTCCAGCAATTGCACTTCTGGAAAAGCATGCAGATAAAGCATGATGAGAAAAAGCAAACAAAACAGACAGACTCAAAACTGTCTACTGTTTCCCAGAGATACCCATGTCCATTACATCCCTTTGCATTATTAAGCCCAGGCAGCATAGTAAACAAAGCAACCTGGCCAAAATGCAGGAAGACGAACTGGAGAGTCAGGGTAATCAAATTCATGTAGAGGAAGAAAGTCAGGATTGAGATATTGAAGAGAACAGAAAAAAGAGGAGACAAATTTACCAACTGAAGGTAACCCAACAACAGGATTTTGGCTTTCTGTGGTACGTAAGAGGAAGATACTATATGGGGCAAGGGATCTTAGGAAGAGAATAGAGAAATTCTGCTTAAAGTAGCCCTCTCCTATATAAAGTTAAACCTTTCTCCTGTACAGTTTTCACATGACCTCAAACCAGGTACTAAGGGCGTTTCTTCACTGTTTTTCATACCGTGTCTAAAGTAATGGAGACTCATTGCTGCAGTTTCAGCTACTGAAACCTCAGTGCTTCAGCAGTCAGTGTGAATCAGTTCTGAATTCAGAAAGCACCTGCTTAAGAAGGGGATGGTACAAAATCAGGCTGTGTAGGCTCTAAACCTCAGAAAGACTTTAGGATACTTCCCCAGGCTATTCAAAACAAACCACCAAACATCTAATTAAGTTTGAAGGATAAAACCATTAATATCAGTGAAACATTCAAACTCTGACAGGTAGCCATGACGGCATCACTTCACTCATGACTAAATCCTTGCTCAGTAAATAAGGCTTAGGTACACATCAACCCAGAAGAACCAGACACAGCTCTGAACAGGCAGTCCCTGAATCAGCCACCCGGAATTACTGCACCACCCACATCTCACATTAAGATCAGCTCAAGTCACTTCAGTCTTTCAATTTGGTTCTGTTTCTTAATATTATTGCTATTTTCCATACACACTAAAGACTTTATACACACTGAAGTCTTGGCTTCTCATGCAAGCCGTCCCCACTGCTGTAAGCTGAGGAAGTATTTTTCTCAATACTAACAATTCACATAATAATTTTCCATACTTGTTTCTTCACAAATAAACTGCCATCTTTTCTTTCCCTGGCCTATCTCCTTGTTCTCCCTTACCACTACACTGCCAAATTATACTTGGCACTGGATCTCATTGCTTAGGTTTTGTTTATAAACTTCTAAAATAAATAATGATTTATAAATTATATAAATCTAATATATAAATATACCATGTATTTGAAACTGTAAATAATAGAGTGTATAGAAGAAGACTCACTACTCAATGCTATGTTTAAAAATGATTTTTCATGTTAGAGATAACAAAGTCAAATAAAGGACTAAAGCTATGCAATAAGATACCTGTTTTACATCAAAAATTAAACTCCAAACTTTCTTCTCCTCATGCACCTCACTTTAAGTGCAAACTCTAACCATCACCAGTGATTTTCAACCCTCTCAGTAAACTGACAGCTAGTTTCATCCTTGTGTAGACAAGCAGAGAGCCAACATAATTACCCTTGCTTTTAATTTTACAGGCATCTTCCAAAGAGACACTTAAGTATCCATAATTAACTGAATTTTAATGCAAACAAATATTAAACTTACAAAGCAGACTTTTACAGCGTACCTGAAAAGACAGAAAATACCAGGTGCTGCAATAATCTTAAACCTTCCACAAAAAACATTCCACGGAACAAACTGTGGAACTTAGGCCTCCTTACTTTGTTTTTAGCATTCACTAATGGAATCATGAAATAAAGCTCAGGCTAGTCCTGTTCACCTTCCATTGCCAACTCATATGAACAGCTGTATTTGAAGGAGCTGTATCCCACAAGAAAAAAAACAAACCCATGTAAGATGACAAGAAAAAACCCAACAAAACCAGATAGACACAAAGTCAATGCTGTGCCTATTTTCTTCCCATGATATTTATCTGAACATCTATTGAGCTATTTTCATGAACTATGTGAAAACGTCACAGTAGAAAGGAAGGACTACACAGTACAAGGCAGTGTTTTCCTCTGCAGGTTGCTTGTCAGAAATGGCTAGGTGAGAATATTAATTTGTTCTACAGCCTGCTACTAGCAATTCATCCTCCAAAGGTCTTAGAGGAAGCAAGCAGTGGGTAGGGTGAGGTGCTCTGGTTGCTGGAAGTGGCTCACTCCTTGTGTTTTCCCATGACCCCCAGCCACACACACAATAGGTATGCATGTTCAGACCATGGAAATACCCCAGGGCTGCTGCTAAACTCTCTCCTGCAATTAAAACAGTTTCTGTTTCACAGACACGCTCCTGAGACAAGCTGGGAAAGAGGAATGCTGCTCTAAGTAAGGCTGTAGCAATCATTCTGGCAGAGCAGTCTGCTCCTAGTGATCCCTGCTCCTAGGCTAAATTCAAGAATGGAGCTGGTATTAGCTCTGTGTTGCTAATTGCTTGGTGCAACACCACTTGCTTGGTGTGTGCACAGCACACCTTATGCTCCAGAAGCATCAGACTTCCTACAGATTAACTGTACCAAGAATTTAAAGCTGATATACAAATCACAGTGTAAAGGTTATGGAACACGATCATCCCCTATTATGCACCCAGTCAGAAGTCTTTGCTTTATAACAAACACAGGTAAGTGCTGTCTTAACTGAACAAAGTAGCATAATTAAGGATGTACACTTCACCACAAGGCACATGGTTTTGGCATACAAAAAAATGTTGATATTCCTCACTGGATCCCTTCTCTTTAGAAACAAAAGCATTATAGGAGAAACATCACGTTCATACTAGCACTCAGCCTACTGTGCTGTGACTAGTTATAACTGGATTAGCAGGTAGGAAATTCCGCTTTTTTCTGATCCATTGCAAATATTCAACATACCCAAGAAACTGTGTGTAAGCATATTTCCTAAACTGGACACCTATTTCTTACCCTTCCATGCACATTCAAGTCTGACACTTTCAGCTCACAAATTCAGATGTTTATGAAAACAAATTTGCATCCATTTGCTTACTGGATAATGTTTATCATTACCTTGCAACAATGAAAGGGCAAATAGTCCTTCCTACTCTGTCCCCAAATAAATTCTTTCTTTGCTTTTCTCCCAGCCCTGGATTCATTATGTCCTTGCATCCTGTGGATCCCAGCAATCTTATGGATATATGCTGAGACTGTTCACTGAACTTATCCACCAGAATAAAAACCTCAGAGAATCAAAACCCCCACAGAATTGTGAATACCTTTACGTAAAACAAATTTGGCATAGCACAGGGTTAAGGAATGTTGTGCCTTAGGCATGACAAAAAGTAAAAACCCTCTTTGCATCAGCAACTCCCAGTTACTTTAGAAGTAAAATGCACTTACACACAATCTTAAGTGATAAACTAATGTCACTATTACACTTGAAAAACATTTTCAAAACATTACTTTTGGCTCAACTACACTAGAAGACATCTAATTCTCATCTTTTCAGAAAGTTACTTTTAAGCTTACAGTTTCTTAAATGAGTACAAGTGCAGAATATGCACTATTACAACAGTAAACCTGTTAAAATCTGTGCAGAATAAAAATAATCTAAGTTCAAATTTGCTAAGTTTAAAAGCTACAAAACTGTATTATACCGCTACTAGAAAATGGAAATAGTTATATAAAACTGCCAGTACATAATACTTGAAAGAAGTAATAATCACAGACCCAAAAACTTATCGTTTGAACTTTGCACTTCATCATGCTCTGAAAAATTATTTGGTTTACGTCCTTACTGTATCCTATTCTAATTCTTTCTATTACCAGCAAGATTAGGAATTTTGTACAAGGTTAAAGGACACATCAATTTAACCCATTACAACAGGATCTGTTCTGCTTTCTAATATCACAGTGCTATTTCAGAGTCAGTCACTACCAGATTCAGGGCAAACAGCTGCTGTGTTTGCTTATACAACCTGGCAGTTCAGAGCAAGGAAACAGATGCGTGGAATTCAGATGAGTGGTTCTCCCAGCTCCTGCCAGTCAGATACACAAACAACAGCAGGTACATCTGTAAGACCACCTTTATGACTCCCATTTTTGTGCCTAGTCAGAAAGATACCTGCCTTGTCTTCCTATGCACGTTTGTAATAGAGAAACTTAATGTCTTCATGGAAGAGCTCCCCAGGAGTTCTCATGTGGAAGCATGCCTTGCTCCCTGCCTCCCTGCTCTTACTAACAATCAATCTGAGTTCAGGAGAAAACAGCAGGCGTCAGCAAGGCAGGGAAGGTGCCCACCTGTTACTTGGCAGATGAGTCTTTAGAGAAGTGCAAACCTAATTAATTTCCTTGTCAGTGCATGAGGATTCAAACCCACATGCAACAGCTCCAAGACTAGCATTTGGTTAGAACACCTTTGTCTTGCTGAAGCTGTGAATTTCCAAAATAAAGACCATGAAAGGAAGTATGATTCAAAAGGTACACCTTGCTTGTACCAGGCATCACCACCCTATCAATAAAAATTGTTTATCTAAAGAAAAATGTAAAACTCATGAAAAGTCACTGTAAAACTAAGCTATAAAAAGCTACCAAAACCTGTAAAAATCTGAAGGAATGCTGTTCTCACTGAGAAACACTACCATGGCTGACTCTTGCACTTCTTTTTACACTGTGCTATGCAGCTTTAACAGAAAGAATGGAAATATGAAATTAAGGCTAAAGTGAGATCTGAGCTGAAGTTTTCCACTTCTTGAGCAAGACTTCGAATAGGTATCTCACTATCAACTTCTCTACTTTTCCCAGACAAATTTTAAAAGAAAAAGAAACAACTACCAAATGAATCCAACAAGTGGGTCTCACCTCTGAATCCCAGCTCACTTAAACATTAACTCATGGCAGAGACAGGCATCAATCCAGGAGAGACTGGACAAGACTTCAGACACATCCCTCCTGGTTGGTCCTGACTGGCACAGAGCACTCATGGTACCTGCCACACTGAGCATCAACTTGTTTGCTCCCTGTTCACTTACAGCAACACAGCTCCTAATCAGGTTCATCACTCATAATAAAGCCATGTTTTGTAAAAACCTGGCAGTGTCACGCCTAACTTCACATACCTCTTTGTTTAGTACTCCACATATTTCTTAGAAAGGCAGAATACTCCTACATCACCAGGAAATGTATAGCTATATATCAAGCTGTCAAGACTTACCTCTGAAGAGACTGTAGTCTTCGTTCCTCTCTCTTCCTAGCTAGCTGCTCCTCTTCTTCATCTAGTCTGCTAGAAAAATAAGGAGGGAAGGAAAACATAAGAGGAGGAAAAAGCAACTTTATTGCTAAGCTATCACTATTTAGTTACTTTACTTATTTTCAAAAAGAATTTATAGTCTGACCAGAGATATTACTCCACAGCCATGTAAAATTTCATGGCTGAGTTAGTATAATTGACAAGTTTGTGTCATCTTTTACCATTTTATAATATCCAAATGCTCTACTCATTGTAGTAATATGCCCTTCAGCCTCCACAGGACTATTTACAGCTTCTTAGGAAGAGGATACAGACTATTCCAGCAGCAGGATTCCTAATTGCCCTTTTCCCCATGTGTCACACCCCATTTTAGAGTCAGTGTTCTGCACATGCACAGTTAAGTCCACTGTCGTCCCCTGGAAGAAGATTGATGGTTCAGAAGCTTTTGATGCCAGAACAATTTATCTTTCCAACAACCATTACTATCCAATCTCAAGCTGCCCCCAGGAAAGCAGTCTGTTCTGGAATGAGCAAGGATTTACCTGAGCATCAGCTGTGTGATTCTGGAAAATGCTGAACCTACATAGTACATCTGAGCTGTGAATGTGCAGATATGCTCTACTGATTGCTCTACTGCAGTTAGCTTTGTTACCTGCCTAGGAGAAAGCTCAGCTTCACTCACCATTACATAGACTGTGTAAGACTTGTAGGACTCTAAAGCAAATGTCAAACAATTTTTCTGTTAGTTTTTCCCTGACAGAATTTATGACAATTCTTTGGGATTAGTAAATGGACAACTGCCATGCTTGCCCAGGTGCATCTTCCAAAAGTGAATACAGTTCTGGAGGTGTCTGAGATTAATATTAACTATATTAATACACCTGAACAGTTGCATTACCACACGTCTGCAGCCACCAACATCTAAGTTAAGCAAGAGTGACATCCAGTGGGTAATTACAGCATGTCAAATGCTTTAATACACAAAAATCAGACACATTCAGCTCTGGAAATATGAACTCAATTCTTTCATGTGCTCAAACAGTCCATATCTCTGAACATATTAGTCATTTCAATACAAGCCAGTACTTCAGAATCCATGCAATGTTTCACAAACAAATTTTTTAGTTCCAGCTTTTTCCACCTAAAGAATTAGAAGAATCTTGGGGGAGCAGGAAACACATGCAACAGGTCACTTTTATTTGAAAACAATGTTAGACCCTTTTGGAAAACTAATCAATTCTCCACATCAGCATGTCCAGCAAGACTAGAACCTCCCATTCTTGGCACCCTCCTGTAAAACTGCATTACTGGAGACTCCACTGTCTTCCAACTATGCAATAATCTTCAAAATTGGTGTCGCAAAATATGAAAATATCAAATAAATAAAATGCTGGCATACGATTCAGAAAATACATTTCTCCCCTGTAATTAAAGAGCATTAAGTATCTTCTGATTTCTGGATACTTCGAAAGATTTGAATTTTTCTTCCAAATTTAGAAAGTTTGAGACTATACAAATAAAAACATGGTTGCTAACTGAAGTTCACGAGAGTCTATTCAGTATAGTTTAATGAATAACAGCTGTTTATGAAACTGTCTCAAGTACATGGAACCAGACTCTCAGAAGCCCAAAAACACAGGACAAAAATAAAAACCTTGTACCAATATTCCTAGAATTCCTGTGGTAGGATGGACATGGGTGAGCCAACTACATTACTGATGTGGGGGTTAATGCACCTAAGTATTCTCTGTGTGCAAGGAAAAAGTAAGTGCTGGCTTCTCAAACACTGAAACACCACAGCTTAAGAATGCCCAAAAGAAACACTGATACTTCTGCAAAACAAGGTTACACCTTAGATCCCAGATAATACATCTAAAGAGCCAGTAAAACACATCTAGTACTACATTTCCACAACCTTTCCTTCCTCCCATACATGAAAAAAAGTTTCTTTTGTGGAAAAGGAGTCTCCAAAAATAAAGAAGAGATCAAAGAATTCCTGCTGAGAATCAGTGGGCCTAAAGCCAATAATGTACCAGATTGACAAAACCTTTAAATCCTCTAAGGGTCACAAGATTAAGCTTGACACCTTTGGAGTCTTGGCATACGATGACTCTCAACTAACCCTGTTTTTAGAATTAGATGTTACAGCACTGATTGACAACTTAGCTACTAAAACTGAAGTCTGGCACAAATACATCTTTTCACAGGATTCAAGCTTTATTTGCTGACATGTCAGCCACAGGGGCCTACTCAGTTGTTCTGCAGAGGATGTGGCAGATCTTACGTAAGATCTAAACCTGTTCTTTACATCTTCAAGGCTTATCAGCACAGGGCTAAAGAGTATTCATTTTTGCACTAGGGCAGATTTGGTATACCAGTCTCCCAACAGAACAGGTACATGCTTCTTCCTCAGGGCAGAGAGGAAGGAATGAGATGTTATTTGCAATTATTTTCATATTTCTTTAAAGCCACACATGTACCATATTTCTCTGGCTTTAAGGTAAGCACTAAGCACTGTACAGTTGCATAAGATCTTTAAAAAAACTAAAACCAACTCTCAAACAAGAACAATGAGCCAAAGGTACTTTAAAAAGTATGGAAATCATTTCAGACCAAGAAATAAGGTCCACATTTTATTCACACGAGAAGCACTGAAGGACAGAAAGAACAGAGCTAGCTGAAACGACACTGTCCAGAAAGCTTTAAAACTTGAGTGATAAAGGGAAGCATGTTGTGCTGTCCCACTTCATGCTGTAGTACTGACGTACCTATTTTAGCTAGTCATTAACTACTTCCCTCCTTTTAAGAATATTAGCTACTTAGAGAAGCCAGGTTAAAAAAAAAATTTTACAACTTCTTCAAGATCAAGAACATTTAATTTTTGCAGTATTACTTTCCTTGAAAATAAGTAAATCATTCTTAGCATCTTAGAGCAAAGGAGTATTATCTTACATTTAGAATATCTTTTTGAATTGGCAAAGACAGCTAATCCCATAGATACTGACTGCTGACAGATCCTAGAAAAATGCTAAAAGATGGATACCAAGTGCTGTATAGGACATTGTTGCTCAGTTACTTGCTACTCACCTGGTCCCTTTTTGCTGTACCATGTGCTTGCCTTGAAAGAAATGATTTATACTATTATCACAAGAAGCAAGGATTTATTTGGTCATTGAAAGATTTCATGTCTAATGTTAATAAGACAGTGTAAAATGTAGAAGTGTAAAGCAACAGCTTACCTAAAGTCGAACGCATCAGTGCTGTTACCACTAGAAACATCACTTCAATGTCACTCCAGCATCATTTCCAGTGTCACTAAATATCTCTTCCACCTGTCACTAAGTATCTCTTATCTTGTTGTCTTTCTCAAACAAATAAAGCAAAGTGACCAGAACTGCTTCCAAATGAAAATATCCTTAGCATATTGGAGAGTAAAAATTGTAGGTAAATAGGGAAGATGAGGATCCAGTGTTAGTAAAGGAAACAAATATATATGTTTACCTCCTGGAACGCCTTCTGCAGTAACAGCAGTAACAGCAACAGACTGTTATGGACACCAGAATAAGTCCAGCTACCACAGCTAGGGCAATAATTAAAGCCTCAAAGTTTACTGAAAAATATGAATATATTCAACTTGTTAGACTCCATCAGTAAAATTTATCTTTCTAATAATTCTTCCCCTCCTTCCCAGACACTTTTTCACCCCTATATGCAAAAACCTCCATAGGATTCTGTTCAACTACCCCAGATAAAATGCAGTATACCACATTCAAACACAGCTATTATGCATAATCTACACTGAACAGATATTAAGTAAAACTACATTTCTCATTCTGTTACTTCCCTACAAGGTACAAACACTTAAATATACTTCATCCAGAAAAGCAAAAAAAAAAAAAGTTGTTTTAAACAAAACTTCATTTTAAAAAAGGTGTACTACTTAATTGAAGCAAAGAAGTTTTTTTTTAACCTATAAGGTTCAGTTTTGAACCTATAAACTGTCAATTTTCAGCCTGCATTTGTGTCACCAGTACCTACTTCATCTGCTTAGTATTCATGAAAACACCCAAAACAATTAAGCTACACTGTTCTTCTTCACTCTGGTTAATAATCTGTCAACACATCTTATTCGTATAAAATTGTAACTGGAAGCCAGTCATTTGTTTTTGACTTTGAAAGCTGCAATATTCACCTTCATTTTCAGCAATGGTGAACAACATTCATTTCCTAATTTTATTTGCTCAAAGGAAAAAAACACCATCACTACCACCTTCACAAGTTAATTAATTTTCCTGCTGTGTCTGTAGGGGACACCCTCATTAAGACCATATAACCCCAAGGCATGTTGCCACCTGCAATTCATAAAAAATCTATTAAGGAAATGCATATTTGAGGGGGTTTTTGTTGCTGTTTTGGTTTGGTGTTTTTTTCTACTTTTACTTTTTTTTTTTTTTTGGCTGAGAATGCGCTCCATTATGAAGTTTTCATTCTGTGTTTAAGCTAGAGTCAATCTAGAATCATAAATGGCACCCAAGCTAGAAGCCTTTCCACAGCAGCAGTAAACTATCAAGACCACCCTTAGTACCAGTAGAAAAGGACATGCGTTTCTCTACCTGGTGTGTTTGACAGTGTTAACTTACTTCACGGCAGCTGATTTGATGCTGTTTTGGATTTCTGGCTAAAACATGCTGCTAACACACCGATGTTTTGGCTGTTGTTGAACAGGCTTGAAGGGCACCAAAATATTTTCCCACCTCCCCCCCTCCCCTTCCCTCTGTTCCCCCAGTGAGCAGGGCTGGACACAAGCAAGAGACTGGGAGAGGTCAGGCGGGGATGCTGACAGAACACTTGACCCAAACTGGCCACCATATTATGTCGTGGTCAGCGACAAAATCTAAGGTAAAGGAAAAATAAGTGGAGGCAGTAACTGGCTTCCAAGGGGAAAACCAATTCCAATGGGAATTTATTGTTTGGGGACTGGCTGAGCATCAGTCTGTCTGTGAGGGGCTGGGAAAAAAAAAAATCACCTTTTTTTCCTCTCCCTCTTTTTCCTTCACTTTTTAAACCATCTTTCTCTCAATCAAGAAGGTTTTTTGCTCTTGTTCCTTTTTCTTCCTCCATCCCACTGGGGCCATGGGAGAGAGGAGGAAGCAAGCAAGCTGTGTGAGTACTTAGCTAATGGCAGGATAGCTAAGTACTATCAACCCTCCACACTTTCAGAAAAAAGTCTGCTAAACATTTCATAGTAAGAGCCTTTACTATGACACTGCAAGGCCAGTTTTCTTAAAAGTGTGCCTTATCACTGAAATGATATACTTACTGTACCCTAAAAAACTCTAACCAAAGTCTAAACATAAATGCCTGTTCTCAGAAAACAAAGCACCTAGTCCTTCTGTAAGAATACAGAATTGATAAAAGTTCACCCATAGTGTTTAATCTAGTCACTCTGCAGCAATCATTAAGTGGTAGTGTTCAGAAACTTGCATGTTCCACTTTAACAGCAATCTTCTACTTCTGCTCCCTAATTTAGACTACTGCATAATCTCTCTGCACTAAGCATGGTATCTTTCTTCAGTCAACAGAGGCACTGATAGCTCACCCCCACTTCTTTTTGTCCTTTGGCCTCCTGGTGTCCAAGCACAAACATACAGAAAGCAGTAAGCCTTTGCTCTGCTGGACTGAAGCTGTACTCTTGTTTCATATGAGAAGCTTTCCAATGCCTTAGGTGTTCTCTGTTCCAGTCTAGTCTGAATTTAGATCTATACACACATTATTGCAAAAACAGCTCCAAATATTTCACCTGGATGGCAGCATATGCTCAGTGCTGTATTTCATAGTAAAACGTGCAAAGCAAATGGAAATCGAAGAACAATTAAATGATGCAGGATTACAACTTACAGTGGTACTCTGTGTGTTCCTTTTAAATCTTATCTCCATTGCCTTTGGTACCCACCAATTACACTGTTATTTCAGTTGTTTGAGGAAAAATAGCATTCAAGAATTTCTGTGTGACTCTATTTGTATGACTGTGGTATTGGTTCACTGCTGCCACTGGAATATAGTAAAAGAACTGTGGATCTAGACATATCATCCAACACTTTCAGAAATTTTAAATAAGGTAAAAATGTTTTAAAGCCATTGGATCAGCATAACTACACTGGCTGTTCACAAAGAAACATTAACAATGACTGTTAACAATGACTGTTTCTAAGTTCAGAAGATTAGAGATATGGGTCCAAACCATAACCACTGTCTCCTCCCCTGACCCTCCAAATAAATTATCAGGAAACAGCTCTAGCAAGTGGTAGTCTTATTTTAATCATACTCACAAATAATTGTCTACAACAAAAGTAAAATTAGTACCTACTCCAGCAAACTCCCCATCGAGCATTTGAGAGAGAACACAACGAAGATGATGGAAGAATACTTCTTAGAGGGTAATCCATACATGTGTTGTTGGTGTAACACCAAAGGCACTGTGCAAAAGAAACAAGAAAAACCCCAAATTACTAATCTTCAAAAACAGTTAACAATTTAGTGCACCACTCCTAAGACAGATTTCTTACATTAATATAATACTGGAGAAATGGAAGTGCTTTGTATTATAAAGCCTACAGAAGTCCTCGTCCAATTTCTCAGTAAAACCTAAACTGAATTTTGAGTAAGAACACTTTGCACTTACAGGTAACACTAGCCTGAAAATGTATGGAAACATAGTGAGCTACTCTGCATACTTGAGGGTAAAATGGCCTTGAGTTTAAAATTACTGGAATTACGAAGAAATACAAGATCAGACTGCTGACTGTTCACAATTTTAAAACACTTCATATCTTTAAGGAATAAAAATACACTTATAATCTTACTCCAGCCTTGTATTTGATTATCACCAGAAAGAAAACAGTAAAGAATCCTTATAATTCTATAGGAGTTTTTGCTGCAAGTTAATGAACGATACAGCCTCATCCAATCTGCGTTGCAAAGTACATTGTGTATTGTGTACACACATATGTGTGTATTTTTAAAATTTAAAGTATTTATGTGTATTATAGTTAAAATACCAGCACAATATTTCTGCTTTTAAAGTCATCACTAAGCATCAAGCTTACGTTCTGGTTTTCATCTGTTAAAATAAATATTTATTTAGAAGTTGTTTACCACACAACTCAAACAGTGAAATAGTTTTGAATAACATTAATAGGAATCTTTAATAGAAAGGGTTTTTTTAGGATTCGTTATGAAAAGAGTTCGGTCAGGAACTACGCTTTATCTAACAGTACTATCAAGACCATTGCTGTCATACATCCTCAATTACACAAAGCCTGTTATCTTGCTCTTAATGGATTACAAAACGTTAAATACAAAGGAAACCATTTGCAGCAGATTCTGCTTTCTTGAAAAGTGTGGATACATTAAAAATGTATTAATATTTTGTAGTTGCTAGACTGTACAATTTAAACATACCCATAAAGATGCATCAACAAAACCAACTAGGAAAACAGAATACACTTTGCAAAAACTGTGCCCTTTCAACTGAGGATGTTAGATGAGAATATGCTTTTTTTTTTGTTCAAATATTTAATAAGAATTAACAGTTCAAAAATAACAACTAATAGGAGGCATAGTAAAAGTCACTGTTGAACTCTGAACATAATGTTGACCTGTTTTGAGTAGGAAGCTGGACTAGGTGGCTCATGAGATCTCTCCTAATCCGAATGACTGTACAGTGTTGGTGACAACCGGGAGCCCAGAAAGGCCCGCTGTATCCCTCTGATGGAGATTCCTGCATCTACCTACTCAAAACACGTCTAGCCCAAAAGGCAATACCTGACACAGCTACCGGCTGGAGCAGGGCTTGAAGTACAAGAAAATATTCCAATTGACTCATTTCCAATGATCAAAGAATCTGACAATACAGAACCATCAATACGATTCAATTAATATTTTTTCCTTAAAAAGCCAAATATGCATAAAACAAACAGGTAAGTTCACGTATTTCTCAACCTTCCCTAGTGAAAAGGTTTTCCAGTAATGGAAACTTATATGCAACTTAGAGACTCCTGAAATATTTCTTTTCAGTGACATCTGAAGTTTGACCTTGAAATAATCTCTCAGTTCTTCTGCTCTGCAGGGACTAATGCCTTCTGCATGCTTATCACAATCCCTATTGTAGAGCTAAAAAAGTTTTCAGCAAAGAACAGAAAAACAAATTCTAACATTCAAACATCTGCCTTATTGCAATCTCACACTGCAAATCTAAACACTTTGCTACCAACAGTGGCCCAGCCTGGCAGTCTTAAGCACACATGGTCTGATGCAGTCAGTGGAGGGACGGGCACACTGAACATCTGCAAAGCACTGAAACACTTGGCCTCAGTTACAGGCACTGCTTGGGCCATCTTTAGAGAAAGGCACTTCCAGTTTATTTACATTGATTTCCCAGTTTTCCTAGCACAATACAAGACAAGCAAGGCATTTTAACTGCCTAAGACTGAGTTTATTAGATGGACATTTAACTAAGCGCTACCCACAAAATGAGGATGAGTCTGGGGCAGCAGCAACACCAACTCGCTCAGGAGCTATAAAAGCCCTGGGCACACACTGACACTGGAAGGCTGGATTCAGTCTGTCCTGTCCAGACAAAGCACAGAAACACCTCAAGTGACTGCATCATGGAGCAACCCTGGCAAAGTGAAAGCACACTGGCATCACATGAGACAGAGGGGAAGCAACACATCAGTTGACTCTATCATTTAAATAAGAAACAAACAGCCAAAGAAAGCCTAACAACTTGATTTCATATTAAGTGGAAATTATTATCAATCAAAAAAGATGTTACAAGTCTTACCGAAACATTTTTTAGACATTCTTCACAGGACTTCTGGGAAAATGTTGAACATGCTACAAAACCGAACAAAACCAAAACACACACAGATTATGTATTTATTTTTATTCCATAAGGTCAAGCATTTATCATAATATTTAACCTCTTTTTTTAATCCTAGATACAAGCAATAATTTTGACTGAAGTAATGAAATCCCAGTAATTCCATTCAAGGAGAACTGCAGCAGAGATAAAAAACATTTAAATTCAAACTTAGACACACGGAAACAATTCAAGGTTACCTTTAACCTCAGTTTGCTTTCTCTAAGGACAACACAGAAGATGTAACCCAACAGCCTCCCTGCATCTCTACTGAACTTCTAGAACTTACACACTCCAATTTAGGGAACATTCCAAATTTTGCAGCTTTGGAAGCTTTGCAAAAGCTGACCCTTGCTTAGGATTTATCCCCTTCCATAGGTATTAACTTTTTTCTGGGAGAAAAGAGTTTTTAAAAGATAAAGCTCTCCAAATAATATGATTTTAAATAACAGTAAAAACGACTTCCAAATATAGGACACAAAGTTAATTTGCAAGAGTTCAATAAGATCTTTAACAGAAGCTTGACAAGCCAAGTGATGCAGAAGTACTTAATGCACATTTTCTTTGAATTAAAAAAAAAAGGACATACTTACTGGTGTTCACATTTACTTTTTTTAGAAGTACTCCATGCTTATCATCTTAAGACAAGTCTTTTTTTATCCATTACTCAGACATGATTTGTAACCCACAGGATCACGTACATGCCATAGTCTTGACCTAGATGAACTACTTGAAAGGTGAGGGGGAATCTCTTTTCCTAGTCTGAACCTGGCTTTTTCTTCCAGTAATTGTAGTTCCTGTGATAATTTTTTATACCATTTAATGAAACAAGCTTGTTCTTATTTGAGTATATCACAAATACAAGGGGAAAAGATCTCCAAATCAAGAAACCAATTCTAACTTTTAATAGAGCACTAGTCACAGGCAGTTGTCAATTGGAGCTAAGTTACTTCTTGTGAGACAACTATATATGTCACTATTTTCTTTTCATAATTCAATATTAAATATTTTTGGTACTAATTCTTAACATTAAATGCATTTTATGTACCAGTATGTTTACCTTTAATTAATATATTCATATAGAAAACCCCCTTATTAGTTTATCCAGTACCCATTAAGTTGTCATAGGTACTAATTAAAAGCCTAAGTGTAAGGCCCATATACCAATTCATAAAAACAACATGAGAAGCGGGTTCAGAAACAGTTCTCAGTTTATACTCAAAAACCTTCAAATGGGATTATTCAACACAGAGTACCCCATTGCTTATTATAAAAATACTTCATTACTTTTTCAATGTGAGATTTAAAACACCCAAACAAACAAGCTTTCTGAACTGTACTAGCAAGGCTAAATTGCTTCAAGTTAGTTGTCTCAAAAAGCTGGAGAGTCTCTTTTCAAGTATAAACCCTTCCCTAATGCAAATTTAACACCTCTAACTGGATCAAGACACACCTGACATGGTGCACTTGAGATACCCTAATTTGATGCCAGCCAACCTGACGTGCACCTTTGTGGTCACATCTGTCGGTGGCAGCTAAATCTGAGGCCGAGCTTCACCAACTGCCTGCCAAAAGCAGGGAAGAGATATATCACTGCAACAGAACAGGGAAGGACGAGTATCTCCGTCAGCTTCTCCTGAGCCACATTCCTCATCATCACCCAGGGTTGAGCAAACCCTGGCGACTGTGTACTCTAGGATAACCCTGCCTGAGCAAGGGAGGTTGGACCAGGTGACCACTGTGGTCCTTTCCAACCTGCCCCCATCCTGCGATCCTGTGACTGCTGTCTCCCTGCTGCAAAGCTCCCGACACCCCCATGGCCCCGCCGGCCGGCCAACCCAGTGCCATCAGCCCGTCCTTCGGCCGGGAGCGGGCTGTCCCCTCCCGCCCCACGGAACCAGCCGGCTCCGCGCCGGGGGACAGCACCACGGCAAGCCCCCAGCTCTCCGCAGCTCTCCTGAAGGCGCTTCGCTGAGCCCTTGCAGGCCTTGGGGCGAGCCTGTGCCCGTGCCCGCTGTCGTGCCCCTGTGCCCGGCTGAGGGCCGAGCGCGGACCCCGGGCAGGCCCGCCCGGGAAGGCCGCAGACCGGGACGGACGGGAAGGAAAGGGAGCCCGCCGCGCTGCCNCCTTGTTCTCGGGGCTTGGAGTGAGGGGCCGGGCCGTGACTGGCGCTCACCCGCAGTCATTGTAGGCCCAGACCTGACGTACACCGGGCCTTTTCCTCTCTCTTCTTCGTTTGATGTGACACTCTTTTTTCCTTCCTTTGCAGTGTGGGCTTTCCGATGCCTGTGAGGGCAAGGAGGTGGCGAGGATCCTGTGCCCTGGCTCCTGCTTCCTGGTTTCGTTCCTTAGTGAGGATGCCCGGCAGGCTGCCAGAGCCAGCGGAGACAACAAAGATATCCCCAAGCCAGGGCTGGCCAGAGAAATTAATAAAGAGATGAAGGCAAATTGAAAATTTGCCATGACCTTCCCATTTAAAAAGACTAACGAGTTGCTAGGTTTGCATGGTGACCCACCTCTTAGGGCCTTTGGGAAGCGTTTAGCACTCTTTTGAGTGCCCAGGGATATACAGAATGCCCAGATCAGTCTGCAAGATACAACGCGGGAACAAAAGAAAGACCCCAAACCCTCTGAGATGGCAGGGTAAGGACACACAGGGTATCTCATGTCATCAAAATGTCTAAGGACATTTTGGCTATCTCAGTGGTCCTAGGCAGCTGTAGTTAAGCACCAAATTGAGTCCTTAATGGCCAGTGAAGTGACTTGCCATGCTGTGACAGCCAACCTTGCTTTAGCTAAACAATCCCACTGCTGAACTCTGTTAGCTTCTCTGTGATTTGTTAAGGAATGGGAAGTTTCATATTTGTCAATCAATAGCTGAAGTACCGGTGTAGGTTTTGTTAGTGCTCAAAGATTCTGCTTCAAGCAGGAAGCAAACACTCCAAGTATGGCACTGTTCAGTCAGCAGTGACTCCAGCTGCTTGTGACCTCCCTTCTCAAACACTCCTTCCCTTCTATTTGCACCAGTTTTATTACTCTTATGTAATAAAGCCATTGTTGCTGTTGAAAGTACTGCAGTTGATTTGTGGACATAGGGATGGCAGATGTGAGCTGAGGGGCTTTTGTAAATACACTTGAGCCTTAACAAGAAATAAGAGGAATGTTTTTCACAGTGCTTGACCTTGCCATCCTATCTATTTTTAGACACCTGATTCACCTTACTGCAGAGATTAATCTCCCTAAAATCCCACATAGTAAGAGATGAGTAGCTCCAGGAAAAAGTTCAGAGGGAATTAGGGTAACTGCTAGTAACTCTGGTAGCTTAGGCCAATGTGTAAAATTTAAGGGATCAAACCAGAGTAAGGTGCCATTATCTTAAAATAAGTTTCAACCTGTGCATTAAAAAGGTATTTACATTTAATTTTGTCTATGTCATCTTCAGAGTTTTGCCAGCAGCACTAGAGTCCCTGCTTTTTGGTCTTCAGGGATATTGGAAATATAAAGCCAAAGTGTGGGTATACAGGCCATATGGAGACAAAGGTGTTTTTTTAAGCTGAGATTAAATGTAGGACTATTATCTTGTGACTGCAGTGTGCCTCAGCTGGCAGACTCATTGAATAGTTTGGGTCAGAAGGGACCTTTAAAGGTCATTTGGTTCCACTCTGCAATGAGCAGGGACGTCTGAAGACCATGTTTTACCAAGTGTTCAAGTCTATAAATCTTTATGCCCTGAAAAACTTTTGTTTCTTTTTTCTTGGAGTCACTTGGAATGGGCTCTTGGGATAGCAGAGAGACACAAGTGACAGACAAAGACTGCCAAAGGTAAGGAACTGTTTACCAGTAATAATTCAGTAGACTATAGCTAAGGAGACACATGGCAGAGATGTATAAAGTCATGAAAGGCACAGAAAAAATGAACACAGAAGGGCTTTTTTTCTAATAGAACCTGAGGGCATTGAACACAGTTATGTAGAAGACTGGGAAAAAAAGTACATAGAAGAAAATAAAGTGCCTTAAGTTGCAAAACTCTGGATATTAAGGACACTAAGAGTTTAGATTAGGCCAACAGTTTGGGTGTTTTTTTCCATAAATGTGTCTGTTAACAGTTATTAAATACCAAGATATTACCTCTGGTTCAGAAGGTCCCTGAATCACACTGCTTAAAGCTGTGTGCAGTTGCTGAGGAGGATGCCTTATATGATTGCTTTATTACGACATTCTTCCTTAGGCATCTGTTGTTGACTGCCATTTTAGGTGAGATACTGAGTTAAAAGTGCCCTTGAAATGACTTTATAGAGCTGTTCTTATTAATTTTCTTTTTCTTCACAGCTTATGTTATATTCCACCTGATTTTACTGAATTATGTTTGAGGCAAAGGGAAAATCCTCTAGCTTTTTTTTTTTTTTTTTTGTATCTTAGTTTTGGATGGTTTTATGTATTCAGTGAAGTGTGGCTTCTTATAAAACAGCTCAAATTCCAAGCTTTCTGGAGTTTGTGATTTCTCCTTGAGTTGCTTCTACCATGGTTTTGTTAGAGGAAGTATTTAGCTGGAGCCAAGTGGGAGAGGAGGGGAAAACAGAATTTGATGAGAGCTCTTCAGAAGTATGGATACATTCATCTTCTCAGATTTAGTTTTATTATTCCTTTGGGGGAAAAAACCCCATTAAAAGAGCTGTGGTAATTCCCTCACAATAACTATTCCTACAGTAATGAAACCTTTTTTTTTTTGTTAGGTAGCCACTCCCTCAGCAGACATAAATTCCATAAAGACAGGAAGTTGTGTGTAGATGAAAAAGTGATCTACCAAGAAATTGACTTTTGAACAAGCCATATGTATTAAGATTGCAAACAAAAATAAAATCTCAGAACTTAAACCAGATTTTGATTATTTTGTAATTCCATACGAATTTCAAATGATAAGGATTTTTTGTGAGCTCTGTAGATTTTGCCTGGGGTTTTGAACAGTGTTTCTACTCATGCATTTTCAGCATCACCTCTGGCCCCTTTTCCTCATCTCTGCTCCAGCTCCACCGTTGTGATAGAACAGCTCAATGAGCCATTCACTGGGAATCTGAACAAAGAACACATTTGGCTGACAAAATCGTGTTTTCCTTTTTTAGCTTATTTTTTGTTATCACCAGTGCTAACAATCTCAAAGGTGATATATGGGTTACAAAGTCTGTGTGTGTTCAGTTGATTCCCTTAATGGCAGCATTACTTCATCACTGTGACATTTTACTCAGCTTTCCTGATAGCAATATGTGTAAATAATTCAGCTGATGAGTCACGAAAGTGATTAGAATGTCACTTTTTTTTTTTTCCCCTGTATTGGGCTGATGAACATAGGCCCTGGTAAATGACATTTTACTGCAGCAATATATTGTTCACAAAGCTTTTTTTAGTTTGTGACTGGCTGGAGCATGAACGTATCTTCAGGTCACAATTTGGTGTGTAATTAGATCAGTGTTACACAAAAAGCAGTCTGTACTTCTCTCTCCCTGAATACTTGTTCTTGCATCTGAAAAGCACTGTGGTACATGAACAAAAACATTATCTGTAGTCCTGTAGAGAACTGATGCAACTGGAAGTTAGTCTTTCAGCAAGATCAGTGATACTCTATGGGGTTCACTGAGCAGGGGACCAAATTCTTGTGCTGGCACAGCAGAGGAGGAATTGTACTCCAGGGGCTTTTGTTTGTTTGTTTGTTTGTTTGTTTCCTCAGTTGTAGGACCAGCTTAAATGTATGTTGGCTTCATATAAAGGCTTCATGGCATTGTTGAAGTCATGTGGGAAGGTACATGTGAGATCTAGTACTTTGTTAAAGTACTAAGTGATTAAATACCTATGGGGAGCAGATCTGCTGAATAAGGACATGCACCTTCATATAGTCTTTGTTTTAATAAAATGATTTCTATGGCTGTTGTCTTAAAAATATTAATAATAGTATTTTACAGAGCAAAACATGCAACCATGAGTTCATGCTATTTCTTAAGGTCAGATACAGAAAATTCGATCTTCCAGGTCAGTGTCCACCTTCTGTCTTATAATAGCCAATCTTCCATAAATAATCTTTGGTGAAACAGAAGTCTTAGAGATCCTAATAATTAGAAGTGGTAAGTACCATAAACAATCTAGCTCCAGTCCTGCAAATACACAGATAGCAGATACTTGCAGGGATTGGAGCAGTGTGGTTTATTCAAGGTTTTTGTGGGTTTGCTATAAATGCAACAGCCCAGTTTCATCTTTCAGGCAAACCCTGGGATTAAACCAGAGATTGGCTGTTAAATGGTATTAATAAATTCAGATATGATCAGCTGAATACTGCTGGGACAGTTAAAGTAAGTCAGTCTTCTCAGCTGATGTGGGCCCTTGCTGTCATGGCAATAAGATGTGCACCCACAGTGAGTTTTCACCTGCAAAGAGGTAGCCTAGAGGAATATACAGGATCCATTCAGTGTCTCTTCTACGGGTGGTGGTAGCAGCTGACCGTCTTTGGTTTTCATTGCACAGTACTCAGGTGACCACACACAATGTTTAGGGAATAAACATACTTTTCAGAAGAGTATCTGCATAATTACTCAATTATCTTGTGGTTATATTGAGAGATAAAAGTACTAGTCTCATCAAAAAAGGCATACAGTGAAAAATTCCTGCTTTCTGATGTACATGTTACAGCTCCTGTTATGTGTACAGCTTTTTTGGAAAGGAATAGTTGACAATGGCTTTATGTGCACTGTTCTGCAGAATGGTTAATAGTACTGAATTTCAGTCAAATTCAATTATAGTCTATTGTTAGATTTATTGTAATACCACTATGACCAAAATGACAAGCCAAGTGCTTCAAAACTTGTACTTCAAATCAAAGTGCACTGCCAGTCAACTCTGGCAGTGCATAAACAGCTGTTAACATTTAGTCCTTCTAACATTTCAAACAAGAGAGAGTAATGAATTTTCTAATATATCATGTACCAAACTGATCATTCCTAGCAGGGCTAACTAATTTATTTTGAAAAACATTGGACATACTTAAACAAAGACTAATTGTTAGAAGCAGCATTTCTTCAATGGCAGGGCTGATTTGGTTTTTGGCTGAGCAGTGTTGCATAAAAAATGGACAGAGTGTTCGAGAGAAATAGTGTCTGGGGCCTTGGCAAAGGGTATAGCTGAGCTCTCCCAAACAGGCCAGTTGGTTGCATTCTGGGTAGCGACAGGAGTCATTGGATCAGGGGAGACTCCCTTAACTGCTTCTCTGCTCAATTCTCACATGCCAGCTGGCTCCTGATCCTGTGTGACTACTTCAGCATGTGCATTATCCATTGTTGTAGAGTATTTTAAACTATAACATCCTTCTGCATTAACTGTGTGACTGTCTGCATTTACAAGAACAGTTTCTACAACTTACATGCATCCTACCTGCATGCAATTCCATCAGTTCTGCAGTAGGAACCACCAGGAGACTCTGAAAGGACTAGACTCCTCACCCAGGAGGTTATGGGACAAACTGAGGCGTAGAAATTTGTCTTGGAACCAGCAGGAGCTGCTTGGGAGGAACTGGACTCTGGACTGTCTGAATTCCTCACCTGAAGATCTCTTGCAATAGTTAGTCAGATCCTTTTATTGTGGAGGTGGGGAGGAGCCAAGTCTGTCACCTTGCCTTTGCTCTTCTGTGCAGGGACTAGCTGAGGAATTCCTGGAGCACCCAGGGAGCTGATGAGCTGGGGGCACTGAGTGTGCACACAGGGGCACCCCTAAGACCCAGCTACACCACAATTACAACTAAAGGACAGCTTGACTTTCATCCATATGTCTCACACTAAACTTAAATATCACAGCTCTTGCCACAGCATCTCTGTAATTGAAAACCTTACGGAACAGCATCCATCCAGCTGTGAAATAAGATAGGCAGCTTGTGATTTCCTGTGGGTCTGTCTTGAGGTTTAACTGGGCACAGGCTTTCCCTGGGAACACGGCTATAATGCCACGCAGATCATGCTGTTTTAAATTGCTGTTGCTCTCCAGAGAAACCTTTTTCCAAGATTCTGCTCTTTTTCCCAGAATGAATTAATGTAATGATACTTAATTGCATGTTTTGAATTTATCATTGGCTTTGCTGTATTAAGTCTTGCCTCAGTCATGGCTGAGGAAGAGAGACATTGTAGCGCTACAGTCACTTGGGCTAAGGTAAACGGGAGAGTCACAAAACAGCCCAATAAAAGAAGGGTTCTGTTGCATTCCAGAACTTACAAACTCCACTTGATTTAAGCTGTTGGTTTAGCAAACTGATAGATAATATCCCCTGGCTGTTATTTCCCAGGACTTACCTAACATCTGAAAGACTTCTGTTGTCAAAAACTGATAAAAATCAGCTAACATTTTAATGCCAAAATATGGGATAATTATTTACCCACACAGCTGCTCTTATTTAGTCCATTTTCTAAACTGTGAGGGGACCAGATTTTCTCTTGGCATTTCACAATCTATATCATATGAGTTAACAGACTGTTTCAGTTGGACATCGGATCTTTTCCTTAATACTGCGTATTTCCTGGCTTGTCAGCACTTCAACTTTTCTTTCCCCTCCTGCAGACTTGGATTTGGTTCAGAGTGCCATACAGCTATATGCAAAAAAACTGTAGTACTGAGATCTGATATATCTCTGTTCTGATTATTTTCAATACGAAGTGCTAATATAATTTGCTTCTTGGATCAACTTAAGTAATTCAAGAATCTTAATATCAAAACATCCTGCTGTAGCTTTGGTCTGTCTTCCTCTCTCCATCACTTTAATTTAGACCAATTAAGAAATAGTATGTGTCTAATTATTGTCCAGGAATTTTGTGCAATACCAGTTCTAGACCATCACGGAAAAGGAATCCCTTCTTCTGTCATATGCAGTATAGAATTCACAGCCATACTTAAAAATGGGAATGTATCATTCCAGCACACATCCTCAAATTACCTCATCTGGAATTATGATGGTAGCAAGTGTTTATATCTTGCTCCTTTGAAGAAATTAAGATACAGAGAAGATATTGTTGATTACCCTGCTTAGTTTCACAATATAGACACACCTGTATTAACCAAAGCAGAGAACTACTGTTTTAGAAAGTAGCTTTACAAATGCTCCTGTGAACACAGCATCCTGTCCAAATCTCCTTGCTTCTGCTACTGAACTGTGATGTTGGGAATCTGGGAGTTTACAAATGTCTGCCTTTATATCCCAGACATTTTCAACACAACTGTGATCAAAGCCTTATTTTGATTTACAGGTAACTTCCTTCTAGAGAGTGGGTGGCAGACTTGTTTATAGATGGATCATCTACTGAGTGGGGATTTTCAATTTAAACCCGATGTCCGAACATCTGATATTTTCCTCCATGCCTGTGCCAATTGAAAAGGAAATCCTGCCTTCTCCTACGTTCTCCCTTCTTATGTCCAGAGTTGTGCACTTTGGACAAGTGAAATGGGACACAACAGGCACAGTGGTTAGATACAGACAGTATTTTCAGGAAATATAATTTAAAGCCGTAGAAGAAACTTTAAGAACTCAAGAAATCAAATTTATAGCTCTCTGCCATTAGGAACTTGTGTTTATTCCTGTTAGGAGAAAGATGTTTACAGCAGGGCCAGAAATAAACCCAAGAAAATGTGCTGAAGTACTACAGTAGAGGATAATATTAAAATGAAATGCAAAACACTGTAAAAATAGCTGTAAGAAAACTATTTACCAGAACCAACCCAGGAAACATGATCAATTTTAGTTTTCTAGTTTACAATAATATTCAAGTAAATCTAGGCTTGTCTTATCTATGACAGACCATACAGAAGCTTCTACAGCTCCTTATGCCATCTCTGGTGCCCTACAAAAAACAATGAGATGTCATCCAAGATACTGCCTTGTAAAAAATGGTTCCTGGAGTGTTACGGCAGTGGTCTGGTGGTGGTATGCTGTAACCTTCCAAAAGCGTCTCCAGCTAGGAGCCACTCGGCAGGCTACTGCACGCACACACGAACTGGATCGCTTCTTCAGTAAGTCGACTGCAAAGAGTCCCCGGGAGAAGTTTATTCCAGCCACACGTGTGGAGTAGGTCCACGGAGGGAGACGAGGTGAAGATGAAGAGAGCATGAAGAAGAGGGCGAAAATGGAACGGACCAGGTTTTTACATGGGGTGGGTAGGGGCAGAGAGAGAGCATCAGGGACCAATAATCTGAGGGCACGGGGGCGGTACCAGACGGGACCAGGGTGTGGGAGCCAATGGGGAGAATCCAAGGGTGTGGCGAGGGAGCGAGCACCAGTGGGCGGAACAGGGAAATAGGAGAACCTTCCAGATAAGGTAGAAAGGGTGAGGGAGGCCAACAGGCCAGCCAGGGAAGCAGAATTGGAGTACATTTGCATAATGGAACAAAGCATCCTGGGAGAGGCCTTTTCTGTCACCATAACCTGGAGTGCTTGCTAGGGCTCTTCACTCCAGGGAACCAGCATGGTCCTTTAGTTAACAGAAGGGCTGCTGTGGACTTTAGGACACAGAAAACTGACTTGCCCATGTTAGGAATGCAGAAGGATCGTGGAATTCTTCAGGGGATGAAGCTTTCCATGAAACAAAGACAGTTATGGTGTACACAAAGGCTCTTAGAAGAAAAGGACAATTTTTTAGGGACAGAAATTGTCAAGGGCAGGCTTTCTTCTCTAGAAATGGTAATTTACTTGGCTGGCAGGAGAGTCAAACAAAAGCTGCAGGGTTTTAGTACTTTTGTATGCACACACAAGAAGCTCAGAGACATATTTAATCAAATCATGTTTTCATGTTATCTGTCTACTAAGACCATTTTGAGTTCTTTTGGCATGTTTCAAACCAAAAAGTCCTCATGATGTGTTTCAATCTTACTGTGAGTAGTGAAATTCACTCTGAGCAAATTCTGTTCTGTCAAGTGTTCAAGATCTTCTCTAGCAGCTCTAAGTAGATTAGTGCTGAGAGCCTGAGAGAATTACAGCTCCCAGAGGACTTCTCAAGTGAGGCATGCAGGCATCAGCCACCGAGATTAGTGGTTCTCAGGGTTCTCATAACTCCTTGGCTAATTAAGGTGCAGCCACACAGTGTTTGAAAGTGTACATGCAAACTAACTGGGACTGCTGTGGCTTAATGAACAATGACCTCCGTAAGAGCTGACACAAGGAGTGCTGAAAGCCCCACCAGCATCTCAGCCACAGCACCAGAAACCTCATGTTGTGGCTGCCAGTGTCCCAGTGTGCCACCAAGCTTGCAGAGCCAGTTCTTTCCCAGTTGTTCAGCTGACTCTCCCAAATATTTGTAAGGGAAACCCCTCTGCAGCTGTGGAGATCAACAGCATTTGGTCAGAGTTGCAGGTAACAAGTTAGAGCTGAAGGTGCCCCCACCACAGGCCTAACAAAGAGCAGAAAGTGAGTATGTTTTTTTGATGGCTGGGCTTGTATTCTCAAGGCCTTCCCCGGGAGATGTATAGTTGAATCAAGCAGAATAGGCAGCAAGAGAATGCAGCTAAATTTGTGCAGTCTCACTTATCTGAATCTGTACTGTAAAAAACATGCCCTCCATTAAGCCCATTTTCTGAGAATGCAAATCCTTGTCAGCTGCTTCCTGAGATGATAGTTTTGCCAGGAAATTCAACCTATCTATAGAACATCTTAGCACAACAGTAGAAAGAACCTGAGCATTTCATTGTTGCTGATTTGATTAAAGAGTCAAAACAGTGAAGTAATAGTAATACATGGTGCTGAGTGTCTAGAGATAACACTAAACCTTTCACGTCTAACCTATAAGTTAATTCACATCTAACCTTACTATCTGGCACTATTAATCTACTTAAAAATCAGCTCTTTTCCTTATTAATATCATTATGAGTTTCTGCATACATAGTCTAAAGCATGATCTTCAAATTCAATATAAGTCAACTCCTTTTTGTGCTTCATTACCTTTTTTTCTTGCCATACTGTCTTTTTCTGAATGACCTAGGATGAAATGAAAGGAACAAAGTAATAAACTTTGAAATGTTTTGAAACATGATTTTTTTTGCCTTGCTAATAAATGTTCAATATTTTTTTTCTCCAAATGAAGCATTTTTCAACAACTTCTACAATTAATAAACACAAGCCACCTTAAAAATTTTTCAAATTAACAGAATCTTATGCAAATTGCTCACTAAGTGAGAAAACAGAGGTATCAAACTAAGGCTTCACGAAGAATCAACCTAAGACTGCCATCTCGCCCACTCACATACTCCCACTGCCTCCTTTGTGTTGGCAGTAGAGCCTGTGACCAGGAGGCAGACCAGACTAGCCACCTGGGGGGCTGAAAATTAAATGAGCAGAGAAGATAAATAGCACAAGAGCAATACAACATGATTTCATCTTCTGGTAGCAGACTACATTTACACCTGCTTAAGCCCATCAAAAAAATCACATACTGAAGCTTCTTGAATAGTAGGTCACAAAGTGTTTGCAGTAACTTATGATAGATCCAGGACCTGTTTTAGGACACAACTTATTTTTTACATAACTGCTAGTATTTATGTATTTAAACTCCAACATAAATTTGTAAGTGATCTTACATATTTGCTTATAAATATGTTGTAGCTTTGGCAAGAAAACTAGCACAGTATCAATGTGTCTTGGTTTGAAAGACAGGTGTCTGCTTAGGAAGGCAGGAGCCTACCTTGGAATGGAAAATGTAACCCTCTTCCCTCCAAATTATTATAATTTTGCAATTAAGGGGCTTTCAGGCAAAGACATGAGGAATAGGAATAACACTTCTTTACTAGT
>VZRQ01018919.1:451372-542753 GCA_013397975.1 Machaerirhynchus nigripectus | reverse complement strand
GGCAGGGAAAAGCGGGCCCGGGAGCACGGGGTTTTTCCCTTGAGACACCGGAGCAGATGGTGAAAAGTCCCGCTTTTAGTGAGCTAGGGTGTTAAATAGGGTCCCAGTGAAACGGCTGCTCCAGCGAGCCAGCTCCACTCAGGGTGGAAGAGAGGCACCAGAAGGCAGAACTCGGCAGTGGTGATGAATTCTCCCCACAGTGAACTGCAGCTTCTCTCCCCTCCAAATGCCGAGAGAGCAAGAGAGCTAGAGACTCCACGCAACCCCTTTTTCCCGGTCCCAATCTCACGGCATCTCTGCCCTACACAAGAAAACCCCAAGTAAAATAGAGTAGCCACCTGGACCCCTCCCCCGAGCTGTGGCCAAGTCTTTTGTCTCAAGTATCCAGTTGTTACTGTCTCATAAGAGAAAAAAAGCAAAAGGAGAACCCCAAAAACCCCAACACAATGGTTACAGACCTTCTGACTGGTGGAAGGGCTGTAAAACGGGGTGATAAGATCACAGAAAGACTGGAGAGCTCCAAGTATTGGTGCTGAAATGTCAGCCTTGGCAGTGATGGCTACACAGCAGCTTCTGGCATGGCATAGAGCTAGGAAGTGGTACTGAGCACTTGGGTTAACATCTGTGGTCCCCAAGGACACATACTGCCTGGGCAGTACTTGCACACTGTGTTTTCAAGGTTTGCTTATATTCTTCTGGGAGTCTTGGATGTCGAGTAAAGCTTATTCAAATACTAAGAGCTTTAATTAGATATTTTTCTCTTTGTCAGAACAGAAACTAGGGCAACAACCCTGCTCTTGGAAGTCCCGCTGTCTGGTCTCTCTCCTCAAAACAGTCATCACTCATACCCTATGCAGCTCACCATGATTTCTACTGCCCTCTTCTCAGCCTTTACATCTTGCAGCTCCCCCACCCAGAAGACAAGACCCCCAAACTGAGCAAACTAATACCCGAGTAACCAAATAGACTCTTTGGAACATAGACAAAAAGGAGTTTTGAAAGCAGCAAAAACCTCTTATCCTCCAGTGAGGCCTCTGTGTGTCCCTCTTGATGAATACTGATGCAGCAGTGGAACAAAAAACTTACAGGAAAGCTTATGCTGCTTCTGAGGTGCACTACTGCTCAGTAGATACATGAAGGGATAAGTAGGATTACACACCTGATGAACCACACATGTGAACTCAAGTCCTGTAAAATAAAACAAGGCAAAAACCTGCCAAGATATTACTTTCCAAGGAGCACAAATAGGTGGGGTAGTTTTTTAGGAATTTTGATATGAAAAAAATGAGCCACTCCCACATTTTGGGAGAAATGGAGTTCTCTGTATCCCAGTACTTATGTCAACATCCAACCAGTCCCTAAGGTTTATCCCAGCTCATAGAGACAGGAGGCCTGTCTGAAAGTGACAGCAAAGGAGGAAATGAACTCACTGAAGCAGAGATTATAAAATCATTTTTCCACCCCCTCAAATGAGTTGTGGTACTGACAACTGCTTTTTACTGAGCCTACTCTGCAAGAACAGTTCTCATACAATTTCCCAAAACAGATAAAAACCCAATCTCCTAGAATGCCAATTGAGAAGACTAGAAATCCCAAGGAATTACCAGCAAGTCTCCCTCTATTCTGCAAAATAATTCAGGTTTTGTGAACTTGAACTATGGTATCAACATTTTTAACACTCAAAGGGTTTTTGTATTTCACCCCTTAACAATGGGGAAAGGCTCAGTACAGAGTCACCATAACGCTGCTGAGCTGTAGTAGCCAGGAGCAGCACACAACAGAGGTGTCAATAACCACCACCATCCTTCCGGCCTGCCACAAGTCCCTGGGATGCCCAAATGACTTTCACAGGTCAGCACGCAGCATATTCTCCAGCTGACAGAACATCCTGCACAGCAGAGGGGAGGGCAGGAAGATGGCTTATCCCCCCTTTTCAGAAGGGTTGGTTTGGGGTTTTGTGATGCTTTTAAAAACGATTTTGTTTCACTCAAAGCAGGAGTCCTATAAAATGAGGCAGCTAAAATGCAGTACACACATTTTAAACCTGTTAAGGCATCTGAACCTGGCGGGTGATCAACACTGAAAGGTTAATCTTTCATATTCTAGTAGCTACTGTTTCCCACAAAATCAATCAACATAAACTGAATCTGTATGAGACTCTTTTATTAAAAATACTTATCTTCTGTTTCACATAAAAAGAACCAACGCTTAACTAAACACAGTTTAAAGAAGTTGGACAGGAACTACTACAAAAAATACAGGTTCCTGTAATCCCAGAGCACCCAACCTTCGACTGCACAAGCTAAGATCCAGGGAGGCCTGTCACTCCCCAGCCCTGGTGCTGGGCATGATGGCAACCTTAGCAAAAAACAATGTTGGAGTGGCACTTGGCTCAAGTGTCACAGGTTGGCCATCTCTTTCTGTAACAAAGGAAATACAGCATAGCACTTCCAGGTAATTTCACTTAGGATCCAGCAGAAACTCACATTAACAGCATTGATGAAAGAAAACCAGCCGTGCTTCAGTGATAGAACATGATGCAACAGTCTTTTTGCTAACTAAAACCTACACTGGAATCCCTTATCTTCTGGAGCCCCACTTTTCATAACTCATTAATATCTCACTTTTGGAAAGACACAATTTTCAAAGCAATGAGTTATCAGCTTAGGCAGCAGCAAATACTTAAAATTATTAGTTCTGTGCAATTAAAAGTTCTGTGCATAAAAATGAAAGAATACAAAAGAGCTGTCAGAGGCATCTGCTATTCAAGTGCACAGAAAACAACACTGGCTAAACTTATATTCTTATAGAAAGCAACAGTTTGCCAGGCTGTCATTCTTGTTCTGGAGATGCTGAAAATTCAGCTCCTTTTTAAGTCACCAAAAGACATATCATCTCCAAAAATGATCAAAATGCTTTGCAAATTCAGGCTCAAAGAGCGTATCAGACGCTGACTGCAACATTTGCTGGCCAACTCATAACTGCAGCAAGGCACAACGAATAAAAGACACTGAAGTGATGCGGAAGCAAGACGATGTCAAATCACAAACCAGTGGCCCCTTTGCTTTGACCTTACAAGGCATTTAAGGATATAGGCAGTTAAACCAGCAACAGAATTGGACAATCAGAGTAAGAGTAAAACAAAGTTCAGTTTTGAAGAAACAAAAAACTGGCTTGCATGTCATTACACATGTTCTAATCCCATGCAAGTCATGATCTGATTAAAAAAGACATACCTTGTAAACCTAAGAGAGTATTAAACTCCTGTGACGGCCTTTAGAAGTGTATCTTCTTACATATTTATTGTCTACAGTGTTGATTCTTTGAGATTGCTGCTTAAGCAAGCGCTCTGTCTTAAAAGCCTGTCACTTTACTGACTATGCTGGGAATTATGATGGAGATCAGTTTTCTCCTTCAGTCCACTGAAGTCTGAAATCTACCATCTAAAACACAATCCTTCTTTACATACTGTTATTTCACAGATTTAAACAGAACAAGATTTGCCCAGCACAGTATTTGTTTCTATTTCTAACACCTAGAGGAGGAAACTAAATGGTTTTCAGGACCTTGGATGAATTTTCGGACTTGGAATTAAAGGATTTGATTTGATTTTTTAAGAAAAACTAATTTATTCTGGGATTAATTAAATGCAAATATCCACTAAGCTCCAGAATGCCACCAATCAAAACAACTCTCCTTACTGGGATGACATCTTAAACATAAGATCTCAATTTACCAAAACCTGAGAGAATCAAATGCTTGCCTTAATTATAGCATTCTTCAACTCACTGTCACCAAACTTTCAAGTAATGTCAAAACCCATATTGAAGAGCTTCGATCCTTAGGGCTCACCTGCTCCTCTGCATTTTAGAAGGAAAAAAGTGATTTAAAGACATCCCAGGTTGGGAACTTACAATCCCTCCTCATCCTTGTAAGGCTACAAATTGCAGCTCACAAGTTACTCAAAATCCCGTCTTACGGAAAACAGAAATAGAAAACTTTCTGCATTTATGAGGTGGCAGCATGGAAAACAACTGAATTTTAAAATAGCTGAATTTGAAAGGTGTTGAAGAACAAGGCTGAAAAGGTTACGTCTTAATCAGCAATGAAATAAGCTACAGCATGAAAAGTCCATCAACCATAAAGATCAACTCTGAAAAACACACAAGCTCATTGTTTTTTTTATATACACTTTAAAAAAAATCTAGATTAAAAAATCTCTCCCCAGGGTTATGATTCCCTTTTCAGAGAGATGTTGTTATAGCTTGTATACAGTGTTTCAAAAGAATCTTTCCTTGTCTTCATAGTTCTTTATGATTTTCCTAAACCTTTTTGCAGTAAGGACCATTTCTCTCCAGAACGGAACACTTTATATCCTACTTGAAAATCCATTTTGAAGAAGGCCTTCAAATAAAACATTCAAGGGTCTAACCAGAATTTTTAAATACTAGTGTTTTTTGTTTTAATCACAAAATAGATCTAGTGAATTTGCTAACTTAGTAAAAAAGACTAGAAATAAAATTCACAAAAAATTTCTAGCCTCCAGTAATTCACGAGATACTATTACAGCACAGAACAACATTCTTAGTTAAATTAGGTTTATTCCTTCTGATAGCTACTTTGGAAATAAAGGGTAATTTGGCATTAATTCTGTTACAGAAGTTCCTAAGCAGGTATCTGTTTGTGTGTACAGTGAAAAACAAAGAACAGTGCACAGAAATGAATTAAGTCTGCCAAACACCCTTTTCAGACATCACATATTACAATATGTGTGTCTGGATGAACAAGAAACTCGGTGAATCCTCTACACCCAGTTCCATTGCCTGCATCTGGACAATACATGGGTGCAAGGGTTCTACAAGGGGATCAGAATCTAGGAATAGCTTATCAAATTTCAAAGAGGTTCAAACCTGCTTTGACATCAGTAAGCAAAAGGATGGATGCATACTATTGTTAGTGTTCTGTTCCAGCATTAGCAGCAACTTTGACTGTAGTGAGCTCAGAGTCAAAAAAAAAAAGGAAAAAAAAAGGGAAAAAAAAAGAAAAAAAAAAAAAGAAAAGGTCATCAGGAAGTAACACACCAGAACAGCAACAGACTTGCTGAACTTGGGCCTCCATGGCTTTGAGCCTTGGGAAACTTGACCTTACAAAGGATTATGCTCAGTGCAGGGCAGCACAGAGAATCAAGCCCGCAATATTCATGGCTTGAATGAGCACAAGAACTTGGCTTCCAAGGCTTTGTCTCCTTAAGATGAATGTGTCACAACAGGAATGTCAATTTCTACGGCAGAGAGGCGAGAACGTGCAGAGTACGGCTGAGAGGCATAGCTGTGCATGCTGGGGGCGTGGGAATACAGGGGCTGCCAGAAGGGAGAAGGGAGGCTTTTGCATGCACAGTACCACAGGAACAGCAGGATGGAAGTGAAGAACAGACCGCCAGCACTGGCAATGGCAATAAATACAGAGATGTCAAAGCTAAAGATGGGCTCGTATTTTCTGTTCAGGTAATTGTTATAAAAAATGACCCAGATGGATGGAGTGAGACAAATGGCACAGGCAAGCAGGAACAAGAGGCCAGCCACGAGATGGCAGCCCGCACTGTTTACCAGGCACTTGGCCAGCTTGACGTTTGGCACGCTCGATACAAAGGCTGTGTTACACATGCCAATCATGCAAAGGAACAGAGCTGAGACAGCAGTAAACATACTCAGAGGAAGAGCAAACTGAAGAACGCGCAAATCCAGCTGATCGACAGCCGTGTACCACTGTGGGTCATAGATAACACAGTCTCTGCTCCCATCAAAGCGTGCACACTTAATCCAGAGTCCAGTGTAAACGGTCACATTCCTCTCATTCTTGTTATATGTGTACAGTCTCATTTGCCTCCAGTTTGGAAGCAGAACTGCTGCAAGGAGTCCAGCTACTGAGGCTGTTCCACTGAGGAAGGCCAGTACGGTCGCTGCATGAACATCCCGGCAGCCCATATTTGCCCACAGAAGTTGTTTCCTGAAATTAAAAAGAAAAATACAAAAGAAGATCATGGACACAGGACTAACTACAGTTGATTTGTGCCAGGTTAATAAACTTAGATGACAGCTCGTAGGCACTATCTCTCTGGCAACTTCTTTGTCTGACACACTCAAGACAGTGGTAACAATACCACATTCACGCTTTAATGAAACGTCAGATTATTTCACAGACTGTTATGACTTCGCAGCTGACAGACTGCTAAAGTCGCTGTGTCCAAGATGAAAAAGGAAGTGTGAGTCTACACAGCCTTTCTCCCTGTGCCACTGCATGGACTTTGTTACAGAGTCCAGGTGAAGAAGCTGAACCACTGAGTGAGCATGATTTAAGTTCACCTGTCCCCAACTGGCAGCTCCCTGTCTTTAGCTCAGATACAGTATCAGAGTGCATGCTCAGTCCTACCATGCTGCTGCACGAGTAAAAGGGAGTTGCTTAAATTCTACATCATTAGACTGCCAAGGAATGCGTATGTAGGCAGTTATACACATTTTATATAGGCCAAACTGTTGACGAGAGCTGCGAGATAGTGGCAGAGGCTCTGCTGAGTAATTTACTATGAATTTTTCAACAGCAGCTAACAGTTCTTCCAGATTACTCCTGCCTTTCAGATTCAACTGCCCAAGCACACAAACAATTACAGAAAGCAGATAATTTTTCAGCTTTCACATTTTCCACTTCAGAGCAAGTGTTAAACCTTGCTTGCTTGTTGAAGCTTCCTTTTCAATATAACCACCGTGTGCATACCTACTGTAGCCTCTTGCCTGCAGAGATGCTGAGAAACCATCTCAATGACAGGTCTTTAAAAAACAAACAAAAACTAAAAAAACAAAAAATGAAACAAAACAAAACAAAAACACAAAAAAAAAAAAAAAAAACAAAACCAAAAAAGACTCAATTCAAGTTATCCCTCCTCTGCATGCTCAAGATATTTTGAAGATGCCTAATACATAACAGGCACTTAGCATTCACCCCAGAGCGTAAGTGAAGCTGGACACTAAAAATTATAGTACCTAAAAATGAACAGATAGAATTTGCAAATTCTCACTGAGTGCCATTCAGTTATAAACTCCTCCTAAAATTTCTTCCAAATCATTATACTGCAATGTGCGTATTTGTCTCAAGTCATAAACCAATTCCTTAAGTACCACAAGTTCTACTTAATGCATATACAAGTAACTGAGTATCTGTCTCACAGAAAGATTACAGACATGGTTGCATAAAAAAAGGCAGCTGGATCTGATCCCTCATTGTCCTTTTATACCTGCAAACATCCAGTGACCAGGGAGCTCCAGTTTTCAGAAAAGGAATTCCCTTGTATGCTGGGAACACACTAAAAGCATTATCAAGCCATACAGCTAGCCAGCATTCTATTGATTTATAGGCAAATAAATTAAACCCAATTTGTTTCCTAAGAAACCATTAGGCAATTATTTTATGCCATCTAACCCTGAAGAATTGCAGTGGAATGTGGGCACCATTAAGTGCTGATCACAGTCGTCTAAAGAAGCGCTCTGGAAAGAAATAATGACAACCACATTTATGCTAAAAACTACCTTATTTGTGAAAACATGGCATTATATTGTTGCTAAGGATAGCGGAGCATGGGCAAGCTACTCTTCTCATGGCAGTAAACTTTTCAGATGGCATGTCATTAACAGGATACCCCCTGGGTAGGGGGACCAGAGAAGTATTTCCATCGTGACTATTTTAATATGATGCTTAACCCTAGCATTGGTAAGGTCAACAGAATCAACTTGCAAGAAAATGGAATTGTAACAAATGAACTTGAGCAGTAAATCTAATATAGCATCAAATTTTGTTCTCCTCAGGCCTGATGCTTTTGATCTTCCATAAAGAGCTTGCCTTTACCTGGATAAAACTTCCATGCAGAGAGGGCATACTCCAATACAGAGCTATATGAGAACCATGAAACACATGACTGACCATTTTCAGAAACGTGCTGTTTCTGAAAATTCATTTGCAGTAGCAGATTACTGCAAATAGGCAAGTTATCCACGATCCCTGCCATCAGGGGAGACCCTATCCCATCTTGCAAATACTGCTGGCTTTATGACTGTTACTATAGCTTCAGATCCCTGATGAACACAGTAACAAAACAGGTGTTGTCTTAAATAAGATGGCTCCAGCGTACTTACCAGCAGTGTCCTCAAATCAAGAGAAACCTTAGCAACTTCTCTAAGTAGGAAAAAAGGTGTTACTGGATCTAAGAAACAGAACAAAGAAAGAGTCAACATCACGTTTGTTTCATGCAATTTCAGCAACAGCATTTACACTGCAATTCAGGAATTAGGAATATCAGATATGTTTGCATTAGGCCAACTCCATCACCTTGTACAATTTCCTCTTATTTAAAAAACAAAACTCAAACTACTCTTTTTTTTCTTTCTTCTTTTTTTTTCTCCAGAGCTTGTTATCTATCTATTCATCTCAAAAGATAAGAAGGGTGAAAAAAACTGCCTTTCTTATGGGTGTTCCAAGACACAGAGTTTGCATCTTGAATTTTATGTTTTTAGCAAAAAATCCATAAGTCATACAGAATGATTACTTCAGATGTTAGGTTTAAGGCTGCACTTAAACAGCAGTGAGGAAAGGGTGCAATGATTATTTAATGTCAGAAAACAAAGCCCAAGCTCTAAATTGTTTATATCCTTGTGGTTCTCTATTCCTTCCTGCCTTCTACATGAAGGTTTCAAGGAAAGGGGAGAAAGACAGGAAATACTGGTAATGCCTTTTCAACGGCAAAAAATCCATTCCAGAGGAAAAGATCCTCTTGTGGATTTTCTACACCCACATCTAAGTCCCAAGATCAACTCCGCAGGTCATCATAGGTAAATCACTTTACTACTGGACAGCATCAGACCTCCAACTATGTCAGTGTGCGACTCTTAAAAGCTACAACCTAAAGGCGAGTTTCTTGGGCTAACATGTACAAAGACAGTTTATTCTAAACTACCCATATAAACCCCTGAAATATTACAAAATTCATACATGGACAGGCTCCATCACCTACAACATCAAAGAAATTCTTCTATCAAACTATCTGGGCAAGAAAGAGACCTTACAACACAGTCGTGAGCCCCGACTTATTCACTAAATGAGAAAGAGGGCTTCAGATTTGGAAACTCATTAATATGAATGGTATTGCATATGAGACAGAGAAATGCAGATGCACAGCTTGGAGCAGCAGCTTTTGTACCCTAACATTATTGACTGATTTTCAAGCTTTCTGTGCACTTTGCAGCTGGAGCCAAGATAAACACACAGACCTCCCTCTGCAGGTTCACACCCATGAACAACCACAACAACATAATTAAGTAGAAAATTAGTACAGGCAAACAAAGCTGTCAAAGGGAGCTGTGCCCAGCCCAAGACTCCCTCCCATTAAATGATGAAACCTGTGTTGCAATAAACAGATACAGAGCAGCTATCAAATATTCCACAATATCCAACTTATTTCTGCAGACATGGAGTTTCTTTTGGTTTTCTCTTCCTCTCTGTAGTCCATCTGATTTCATTGTCTATCCCTGGTGGTGTTGAACAACTAGGGATCTCAGCCACTTCTGAACTAGTTGTCCAAGGGAAGAAACCACACTTAGTCAAGATAAAACCCCACCTTGCCTTAGATTCTCGGCTTCAGCTTCTGTCATCCCAAGGATTTTACAGCTGTACTGTGCAAGGCTCTTATATCTGATCCACAGAAGTTACCAGTCCTAATAGCACTTCAGGGACAGGTTTTACCTCCTGTTCTAAAGATCCATGCTGCCATAACAAGAGATATTGGCTGAAGCTGGCTAAAAATTGGTAAATCATTAATAGCCCGCAAGATAAAAAAATGAAACAAAGACAAAAAGGACATTTATTATAGACATAATTCAGAAATGAGTAAAACCAGCTCTGTTCCCTTGCATGGCCTTGAGAAGACCACGGTCTGGGAACCATCACTGTTTTGTAAAGCTCTGCAAGAGAGAGACCACAGTATAATTTATCGACACAATTTGTAAACAAACGGGTTATCTAACTATCCACAACAGCATCAGCAGTTTAAAATTTATTATGAGTTTTGGTTAACTAGCCACCAGAAACCGAGGCCTAAAGCTCTCCAGTTTCAAGGGATTGGTTCAGAACCAGTGCCACCACTTCTTTTCTTTTAAATTCTGGGAATCAATCATGCAGTTCCACGTTCTACAAAACTCCTTTTAAAATTAAATCTAGTAGTACCGGGTTAGAATTGACGATCCTAGCTAATGGTTAGGACTTCCAAGAAAAACTTGGAGCACGGGTAATTATTTTACCGACTGAATCGGAAAGTGCAGCTGACGCACGGAGAGAACACAACAGCGTTCCCCCGGAAAGCACAGCCGACCCCCGCCCGCGACAGCGCTCGGAGCCTGCCGCACTGCGATCCCGGACCCGCGGGGGAGCGGGGGGAACCGGTAAGTGCCGNCACCACAACTCCCGGCGGCCTCTCCGCGCCCCTCAGCTCGGGGCTCGCCGCCTTAAAGCAGGAGCGTGAACTGCACCGGCCCTAGTCGAAAACGCCGGTGCTTTAAACCACTTTCCTCCGATTAGCCAGCTGGCCGCAGGTCAGAGGAAGCTGACTACGGCATGCAGCTACGGCCCACAGCTTCAGTCAAGCCATGCTGGCTTGTTCCAAACACACCCCCACTCCCCCCTTTATGTGTGCAGTTAAAAACGGTGTTCACAAAGTCTGAAAAAAAAAAAAAAAGTTATTTTCAGCTATGAAACAGCCTGTAGAAAAGGAGGCTCAGGGGTGATGTTACCACTCTACAACTTCCTGAAAGGAGGTTGTAGCCAGGCTGGGGTCAGTCTCTTCCCCCAGGCAACCAGCGACAGGGTGAGAGGACATGGCCTCAGATTCAGATTGGACATAATGAGGAATTTCTTCACAGAAAGGGTAATGGGCTGCGAACGGAAGTGGAGGGTAGAGGTGTATAGGGAAAGAGTGGATGTGGCACTGAACGCCATGGTCTAGTTGACAAGGTGGCATTCGATCATTGGTTGGACTCAATCTCACAGGTCTTTCCCAACCTAATTGATTCTGCGATTCTGTAAAATGGAGTTATCAAAAATTATTGACAGCCTATCCTAACCTTTAATGAAAATATATTAGCCCCAAAACCAGTAAAATTAGAGGAAAATCAAAATAAGAACTGATATCAATGATAAAAGAAATGCATGATGAGAAACCATACCTTTCTTCCCAGTGACTGTTCTAACAAAATTTAAAGAAGCAGGGTATAATACATATATTAAAAACCAAAACTAGACCAAACTTTGATCTATTCAGTCTTACTTTGCTTTACAATCAATTTAATAGTTTTGAAGTAGAAAACACCCTGACAATAAAGGACTTATATTTTTTTTTCAAAGTAAAATGTAAGTGTGCCTTCTTATAACACAAAATCTAGAACACTAAATATTCCCCAAAATGTATAGCTCTGTTGAGAAGCAGCCATTTTCTTCACCAAATGTGACATAAACCCAACAACTCCATAAAAGGAGGGAATCACAAATTAAGCATGGGAATTTGGAACCGAGATTTATACAACTAAGATGACTACAGTAGGCACCTGCAGGTGTCAAAAAAACCTCCAACATTACAAATCAGTCTTGCTTTTTGTGCTCCTACAAGTCACTTCCTCGCAGCCACTTATATGTGTTTTCCTTTAAATCCTTAAAACCAACAAAAACCCTACAATCCAATGCCTGTCACAACAGCAGAACTGGTTCACCTTAGAAGCCCCAGACCCTGGAAAACTCCTCCATCAGGAACTTCCCTTGGTTCTTCTGATGCCCATGGCAGATGTAGAGTCCTTGAACTTGCTCCTTTGTGCAAGTTACATTCCCTGCATTCCTCTCACTTGGCAAAAAATATTCCAGGGATCATCAGTTGTTAAGCAGTGCTTTGAGTTGCACACACTTTGTTACTCTGTTGAGCTTTGTAGCCAATGTAAATTAAATAAACTTGCCCCTCTCCCCACTGTGCCCTACCCAAGTGCTTAAACAAATGGAGGGAAGCAGGCAATGATGGAAGAGGGAACAATTAAACGGAAGATCTGCAAAACAAAGGCTTCATATGCATAGTAAAAATATTAAAATGTGTTGGATCCATCCAGGAGTGCTAGCTTGTATTCATTTGTTCTTCTTTGGAAGTTTGCAAAAGCAGGAGTTTCTTTTTCCGGTACTCTTCATTCACCTGCTCTGCTTGCTCATCTATGGATTTTCTTATACATGCTTTGAGTTCCTCAATTCCTTCTCCAGTATATGTAGATATAGGAATTACCTCTCTGAATTCAAGAGTATTTGCTGGAATCATTTCTTCCTCTACTAAATGTAAGAAACCTGGAAAATTGTATTGAAAGAGTTAGTGCAATCCCCAAATACTGTATCACTACAAAGCCCATAAAATCCCATTAAATGCAGAAAATAAACTTTAATAAATTACAGTTATAAACATAACTGCAATTAATAGACACATTATCTGCTTAATTTTTCTTTTAAAATATAGCTAAAATCTCAGAACACAAGCACTAACATAGCAATTATACCATTCTTAATGCTGCCATGAGAAGGTTCTATACGCTTCCAATGAGTACAAAGAAATCCCAAGTTGCAGAATATAGGAGAATATGGTCTTAAGCCTTTCTGATTCTTACACACTCCAGGAAATAGAAAGCAATTCACCCCAGTGTAACTGCAAAATTGAAGTGAACCTACACAGACCTGTCCAGAATTTTCATGTGTTTAGGCCAGAGTCACATGACAAATGGTATATATGTCAGTGCCTGTAACGGGACCTTCTATGCAAGTTATTCAAGACACCTAGACTGGAAACTTACTCTCCCATATCAGGGTTGGGAAAGATCATCTGGGATATCTCCATTTTATTACAATCCTTTCCCAACGGTGAAGACATTACAAATGCGTATAAACAGAGCTCTAAATGCAGGAAGTGATTTTAAACATATTTTAAAATAATAAATTTAATAATAAATTTACTAAATTTATAATTTAGTAAATTTAACAGCTGACTTCAGTTTCAAACAACTCCCTGCCAATGCAAAGCTATCCCGATGAAATCTTACTACTACTTCTGACGAAAGTTATTGTAATTTCATTTACCCTGAGGATTCTCTAGTTGTGTCATAAGTTCATCCAAATTATCCTTTGCACAAGGCAAATCCAGTTTGTTAATGGCAAGAAGTGCAGGCTTTGTTACGAGTTCCTCTTTGTACAGCTCCAGTTCCTTAAAAGAAAAGTAAATTTCCCTTAGTAAGTATTTGTAGTTTAACAAGTGCTACTTCAATTTTACATCTCCTCTCTCATTTGTTTAATTGCCTAAGCAGCTGTGAGTTTGACTCAGGTGCTCAAGGCTGATATATTAAAGCAGTCTGACAGAAGAAAATAATGTTCAGTGATTCAGTCATTTTTGCTCAAAGACACATTTCAGTAAACAGGCTAGCTCATTCTGAAATGCCTCTTACAAAAAGAATGACAGTTTTGGTTTTTATTTATTCTGATATCCACAAACATAAAATCAATTTCAGAAAAACTTCAGATCTATAAAACATATAAGCAAATAATTTGGAGAGTGTTATAATTGTTTAACAGTTTAGTATCAGAAAATCACAACCATGAATAAACTAAAAAAAAGGCAATACCTGAAATTTAGAAGATTCATCAACTTAAATCACACAGTTAAGAGAGAAATTTGAAATGACATAATGAATAATGAAATAATATGTATGAGTTTAATCAGAAGCATAGTTAAGAGATGGAAACAGTAAACGTCTGCAAAGCTGGGGCCTGATGTCTTTCCTCTGTTAGGATATGCAGTAAGGGCATCAAGGCAGGGATTTAACTGTAACCATGTATTTCTACTTCCTAAAATGCTACTGGGTTGGGGAACTGAAAATGATTTGTCTTTTTACCTTTACTTGACTGTAATAAATATCCCACATGCTGCATAGAGTAATCAATTAGATGATTAATTATGAGGTACCCAACATAAACTAGAGTGGTTTAACCTGGACAGGTAAAAATAAAGACTTCATCATTTTGGAGAATCTCTGTTAACTGGCCTTATATTATAAATCCAGAAGACGCACTGACGTTTGAATGCCTCTTGATCAAAACTGAGCCATTTTCTTGACTCAACACATAACTACAACTGTCAAATAGGAAGATGAGAACTCACCTTTGTTAGAAGCAATATCGTTTCAAAGGCTGTTCTGAACTGAGTCTTGACAGACAGTTGAAACCCAGAAATATCAACCTGAAAAAGTTACACATAAACAAGCTTTGTGATGTAAAATTATGTTACAGTATCAAAATACTCTCCATCAACTACTTTGCCCTGGAATGTCCATAGCCATGTGTTCACTCCTGGGCAAATAACAGAGGGCAACTATACACCAAAGAAACATCACACTGGAGGCACAAACTGGTTAGTTCTGATACAGTGTTTCTCAAAGGTCCAGTTTTTAAACTTCTTATGGGGATCTTACAGAAAAAAAAAACCCAAAAAGCACTCCATGCTTTTGTTGTGCTTGAAACACTTCAGTGTTCTAAATTAATTGGTTCATTTTCCATGATAAATTCTATTTAAGAATTTATCATTAGTCAGTTGAGTGTTCCATTCTGTAAACAGAATTACAGCTGTATTAATCATAAATCATACAAATTGCAAATCATTTTCTAAATTCCAACTACATTGCAATTAAAATGCATTTTAGTTATTGCACTGTCTTTGATTTCAATAAACTGTACATTTTATTTAACTTACAACTAAGAGAAGCTGTTTGGTTCTTTCAACATGTTTGAGAAATTTGTGGCCCATCCCTTTGTTTGCATGTGCACCTTCAATCAGTCCTGGGAGATCAGCTACTGAAATCTAGGAAAACAAAAGTTTCAAACAAAATATTTCAAGTAAGCAAACCCAGGGACCTTAAATTATCAACAGTGATTATCATTTTACATAAACAAAAGAACCCAGACAAAACAATATGCATTGGCTGTTTCAATACATTTACAATCTATCATTAGAAGCAGATTAAGCAAAATGCTGCTATTAAACAGACCCAGTGCTCCTCCTAGTGCTCCCCTGTCTAGTTTTTATAGCTGTCTGCGAAGTACAGAACAAAGGGTAGTAACACCTCAGCAGAGATCTTGCAAAATTTAGCAATTACCTGAGAATAAAACAGACTCTGAAAGGCGAGCAGCTTAGGCTATCACATTTGTATAGAACTCAAACTGTCACTGGAAAAGAAAATAAAGGCTGTTCCTTGTGGCTACAGAGTATCATTACTCCAAATACAAACCCACTTAACATTGCTCCCCTGAGCATGAGAAGATACAAGAATTTGACTTCTGCTTTTCAGCTCAAATGAGACTTTGAATAGTCAATCAGCTTCCAGCCAGAGCCCAGCAAAGACTGCCACAATGGACAGGGACCTTGTCATTTTCTCTGCTGGTTGAAGTTGTAAAGGAGAGCTGAGGCAGACTGAAAAAGAGCAGAATAATAAGGGAACCCCCAAAATAGCTACTCAGTAATTCACAGAAAGCTAAGACAGGGAGTGAAGTAAAGAAGAGCAAAGGTAGGGTCTTTGAATCTTTCTAATGCCCATTTAGACAGCAACTGGATTAAATTGAACGACGCCTGAAGCCAGCGTAACATCAAATTTCCAGTGTGTTACCCTATTGCACAAGGGGGCTCAGCTACTCTGACAGAAAATATAAGTGCTTCTGCTGCTTTTCATGAACTGGTACTGAGACCTGAAACCCAACTCATACACAGATCCTCTCCTCTCGTGTCTTTTCTTTTCCAAGTAGTAATGACAACACCAGGTAACTTGCACATATTTTCTTTTTTATAATGTACTAAGATAAAATAAGCAAATTGCTACATATCTCTTTAAAAATATCAATGTTCTGTAGGAAAAACTGAATCATTGTCCCTTGAGTGATACAGGAAAGACACCTCAATTATTGCTCTTAATTACATTGCTTATTTTGTTTTGGTTTCAGCAGTTGCAATACATAGAGTACTTCCTCTTACTCCCAGAAGTTCCCTGTGATCATAACCACTAGATCCCTCAACTTCAGAAAAGAAGTTCATGTAGTTCCCATATAGCACCTAACACTGTGGTATAAAAATCTAGAAATGGCCAACAATACGGATCACTGGCTATGCCAAGAAAAAGACTTCAGAAAAGAAGGCCAGGAGTACAAGTAGATCTCTTGCTGGAGAAAAATACACCAGTACAAGTAAGAGATCCTCATTCATGGCAGACAGTTTTTTGAAAGGGCTATGAAAAATCCTGTTTATTTGCAGCATAGCTTTGTAGGACAAGCTACCCTAAACTAGCAGATAAAATGAATATAAAAAAAAATTTCCCTTAGACATATTGCATCTCTACAGGGAACCAGACAAACTAGACTTACTTTCTTTAATACACAGTTTTGTTCAAGTTTGTTAAATGAAGGTTTCAAGCATCAGCTACTGAATCTCCCTAGCATTATTGCTTCTGAAAGCAAAATCAGTAGCTTTTTGTCTTTCCATATCTGAGGGTTATGTTTTTATGGTTAACTCATCTGAAACCCTTTTATGCACTCGCCTTTTATCTTGAAAATGATGAGTCCAGTGCTGCATGTATCATACACTTCAAAAACAAAGTAAAAGCACATCAAAGAAGATTCAAGCATGAGGAATGAAAATGTTTGCTGTAACTTTTAAGTGAAGCTGGGGTCCAAAATCTGTTAGGAATAGTCTCATTTAGCCCTGGTTTCCCCCTCCCTGGATACTGTAGAAAGGATTCCAGGCACCACACAATTATCTGACAACTTTTACCTGAAGAAGCTGGGTGGAACAGAGTTCACAAAAATTAAAGTGGTAGGGTCATAGCTCCACCAGTCTTCCAGAACTACAGCCTACCACAAAAGCAACCGGACCCAGGTGCCTCACCTCTCAGGTAGTGCACTATGCTGGCTGCTCAGGTCATCAGTATCACATCATACTATTTTAGTTTTTAATTAAAAAACCCAAGCCACCAAACAAAAAAAACCCCTAGACCCCACAACCCAAACAAAACAAAACAAAACCCACAAACACAAAAAACCAAAGAAAGAGCAGCCAACACTGAAAGCTGTAACAAGAAGTTATAATCACAAAATTCCCTGCATTCACTAATGCAGATCTTCAGCTATTGGACAAATCTGCTATTATTTGCAATCCATTCTGAAAATTATTCACTCAGTCCAGAGCTCTCTGTATAGGCAACTTGCAGAACATTTGCTTCTTCTAAATAAAAATAACAGGCTGGTCTCTGAAACAGTGATTTTTTTCCAAGTCCTGAACTTCTAAGAGTATACTAGGACACAGAAATCTCAATTCCATAAAAACTTTCATACCTCTAAGATTCTAAGGCAGGATTAGAACCATGGAAAGGAGGTAAGGGAAAATGAGAAGCCATTTATTAAAGTGACTTGAAATATTCTCTACATCATATTACTGTACTTGGCTATGAAACTCTCTTATTATTACTTCATAAAATAGTACTTTTCCCACAACTCCTGTTAAGTCCATGCAATTGCATTTGACATGTACACATTATAAACATATGAAAATACTTACAAGTTTTCTTTCTCTTTCTGAAATTCTGTTACGCAACAGAAACAGTCACTCTATATACCTTTAACAAACAACCAGAGTGAACTTTCATACCAACCTGCTTATAATCTGCATACATGATCTTTCCCAGCTCAGGTTGTATTGTTGTGACTGTGGAAAGGGGACAGGAAGAAAACAAAACTGGTTTTAACATCTAAAAAAAGGTTAATGTTACAAAACATTTAAATATTGTAGGACTTTCTCAGTGTATTGAAATTAAACAAATGTGCAGTAGCAAAAAGATAAAATAAGGAAAAGGAACAAAGAAAAAGCAAAATAAGATAGATGAAAATTAGACCACAAAAAATCCAGTGCTTCACCAAGTCTTCTCTCTTTCTGCAGTTCTGCTCCAGTCATCCCAGAAAGGGAACAGTGAAGGTAGAGAAGCCCAGATACAAAAATTATTACTTAGACTATGGATTAGCTTCCAAACAGGAAAAAAGGTAAAGTGAGATAGAACTTTTCAAACTGAGAAAAGGATACAGAGAATTGGGAATGATTCAAAAAGGTCAGTAGGAATTACCAGTACTTGCACTCTTTTTAATTAAAGATGATTAGACAGCTAATCCTAACTTACTAATAGAAAAATAACTAAAAAGTTCTGTCCATTTTTCAGTGGATAGATTAAAAACCCAAAATCTTCTCTATTGCAAGTGGCAGCAAATTCTAAAGCATACAAGATGTTTATGCAAAGAACTTGACAGTACATATTCAGTAGACTGAGGATATTACACACCACAGAGAGTCTCAGTTGCAAGAAAATGGGCTGAGATGAAAATAAATGTTAAGTAGACCGTGTATTAACAGGTGAAGCACTACGGGAGTATATACATGAAAAACTGAGGTGGGTAAAGGAGCTGGATACTGAAGCAGAAGGTATCTCCTTGAAGTATTTCTTACAATTAAAAAGCCAGGAAACATTGCTGTACCCTATCCTTTATTATAACCTTTATTATAAGCAAGTTAGTGAAAAGACTTCTTGCTTTCAACTAATATTACTGCTCTAAAAATAAGAGTATGAACTTACATGCATAATTTGCAATCTCAGGTTTGGCATGAGAAATCTTGCTTAACAAGGATGACTTTCCTGCATTTGGAAACCTAGAAGGAAAGTCAGGATTTATACACTGACCTATGTAATTCCTGTATATTTATTTCCAAACATACTCTTCAAATTCAATGCTATCAACTCATTTTTGCACTCATCTACTCAGAATATTTTTTTTTACAAAATGAACAAGTCCCAGATAATTATGATTTCTTTTTTGACACCAAATCTGAATAATTTTGTTAAATCCAACAATACTTCCTAAGGATGCAGGCAGGAGAGTTATGTAAATAGATGTGTAATATATTTAGGAGAAATCTTTCAAAGTCATTCAGACAGAAATACAGCATTACCATCCAGGTATACTTGAATTCAGTCTTCATGTGCTATAGCTAATTTTGCAAATTAGGCTTGCATTCTAAAAAGCTGTCATGCTAATTTATCTTACCAGTTGGATTTACAGTCTCTTAGCATACACATAATGGTTTATGAAAGTCTACAATTTAAGTCCCAGTGATATCTATGCTAGAGTTTAGCTAACATGGCAAAGCAAATGTAAACTCAGAGAGAGTGAGACTGTGTATATAGACACACACGTGCACAGTTTATGTGTGGTTTTAGGGCAGCAAAGTTGTACTGAGGGATCCCGAAATTAGTACTAACCTGTTTTGTTACCGAGTAAACCTAAAAGAACACCAGGGAAGCCCTAGGAGCTGGTCTGTGCACACCTGACTGTTGTAGCATTTTCCCTTTACAAGGGATAGCTGTACCTGCATACTACAATAAAAGTGTTCCTTAAGGGATACACCAGCTTTTACAAAAGCTTCTTCACAGAATACATCTACCCACTGAAATGGAAATCTAAGTTAAGACTGGATTGTAACACCCAGTTGTTTTAAAGAATAACCTGAGCTGTAAAAGTCACAATAGCCTTGATCCATGTAAAACCTGAAGACAATCCTAACATCCAAGGATAGACAACAGTCCTTACTCTTGGCACATACTCCATCCAGAAAGTCCACACAAGATTTGTGTTCCGGTCAAATTCACAAATATTCATCACAGCATGATCAAAGAAAACTGTCTACAGGCAACTCGACACAGCCACAACATACAAAGGAGGTGTCCCACAGAAAACCAAATACTCTCCACTTGAATACATGCAGAACCATGGCCTGTTAACAAGGCTGGTACTACATTAAAGGACTTTATAAAGGGGCTGTACACAAATCTTTCTTAAAAAAATAGCAACCTAATGACTCTTGTTGTAATGGGGAAACCATCGAGTGTGGTTTTAATACACTCTGATGTTGAAAGGTGCCTTAAAGACATCCCAGAAGGTTACTCTGGCCATATCCTCAAGTGAGCACTTAGTTTCCACTGAGGAACAGTATGTTCTTTTGAAGTTTAAGCTGCAACCTAGACTAACACATCACAATCTGGACCCAAACCTGAGGGGCCTTTCTCAAGTCTACATGTTTTTTTTTACCTGATCTAATAGCAAACCACTCACAAAAAAGGTAAAAATAGCAAACACAAAGAGATCAAAGTACAACCACAAAATATCGGAGGCTGATTCATACTCGCAATAAGAAAATTATATGCTTCTCTAATTGACTGATAATGATTTTTGTATCCATTTTGACGGCAAACTGTCAGCTAAAATACAAGATTAAAGAAGCATCAGCATCATAAAACTCCTGTACTTTCACACTGACCAAAACAAGAAAAAAATTCTGTTATATAATTACTGAAGACCAATTGAAAATTATGTAACTTTAGAGAAATTTTATATTAACAAAATTATTTCTAATAACAAAAAAGAAAAATATAGCTAGAAAACCATGCTGTCTTCAAGTTTCCATTCTTTATTGGTATATACCAACTAGACTATTTCCACCTCAAACTCATCATCATTTCATGTTTCCTATGTTTTTTATTAATAAGGACCACAGCCCTGATTTATGTTAGCAGATGCCGAATAGAACAATAGTTGTACTACACTGCAAGCGTAGGTTCTTGAAAGCTTTCTCCAAATAAGCATATATTTATCTGCATTGTTATAAAGCAGCAACATTGATATGCAAGTCCTACTGTTCTAGTTCGTAATTACTTCCTTCCAACTTTCCAAGCTGTTTTTTTGGGAGAGGAGGAAACATAGCCTCTCTAATTCTCTTTGGAATTGCTACTGAAAGCATCCACTTGTGCCATGAAGTTAAACATGCAATATGCAGTGTTGGCTCTGTTTTGCACCTCCTATTTACTTCACAAATATTGTGCTAATAATATTGTGGCAATCATTGCAACTGCTAAATACAATTATACTACTAACTATGTATTATCCTGATTCATGAAGGCCTTCACTCACCAAAACATAACAAATACTTTCAAAATGTTAAAATTAATTTTAATAGCTTTATACTCAATCTGATTTTCTCAAACTGCAAATAACTTAAGTGACAATTCAAATGTACAATTAACAATCATCCCCCAAACTCTCAAATGTTTTTGAAATCAAATTTGAAATGTACTACTTTGTTTTCTAATATCAGTTTTCAAACTACAGTACTTACCCAACTAAGCCAACATCTGCTATAAGTTTCAAATCAAGATGAACAGTTCGCCTCTGACCTTTGCAAGGCAGAAAGTTTGTAGCCAAAGAGCCTCCAAGTCCTCCACGAGCTGCTAAGAATCTCTCTCCTGCTGCATTAAGGTCTCCTGAAAATAAATTTGTTAGTGAACAAACACAATCCCCTGCAGTAGTTCAGTTGTGATTTTCCATTTAAATGTCTCCAGTTACGAGACAATTTTCTGCATGCTTCCTGGCAAGAACCGTGCCCTCAAGGTCATGGTGATTTTCCTTGTTTTGGAAACAAATGAAAGCCATCACACCCCAGTACTGTCCTCTGTCACACAGTCCGTCACCTCATGAAAAGTGCAGGCAGGCACAGTATGGCCAAAATGGAGATTCTGAAGCCTCCAATATTTGAATTCAAGAATGCAAGGAAAAATATGTATTGATAGAGATGTGGCTCCCTTCAGATTTTCCATTTTTTTCCATTAAGATGCAGGCTATAATAGCTCCCTCAGGGTCAGAATAATTAAAACAACAAAAAAAGCACAACACTTGGATACCGTTAGCTACTGATATACCTACATCATAAACAAATCTTGCAATACATCCAATTTAGTTAAACATCCAAACTAGGGCAATTTGTGAATTTAGGTTTAATTCTGAACAGTCTGAAAAGAAAAACTCTGAGAAACTGCAAAGGAACTATTGAGAGCTATTCCAAGAGCACTGTATTGAATAAAGAGATCTTCCTCATGAGTAAAAAACAGGTGTGTATTTTAAGTAACCTAAAATGTTGACATTCAGCAAGGATCTTTGTCTTCTAAGCATTTTCATAATTCAGTAAAGATACAGGGACACCTACTTGGGTTTATGGAGACATAATTTACGTGAGCTCATTAATAGTTCTGCTGAGGATCAGTATGGCTTCTGGCGTTTAACACTTGTTTCCAATGGCAAAGGACTTGTATGTAGTGATACAAAACCAACTATGGCTAATTTCTGGAAGAGGTCCCTGCTTTTCCAACAATTTTTACAGTGTATTTGTCAATTCTTCGGCGAAACGAATTAAAACACACACGTATTATTTTCGAAAATGTGTAACCTTAAAACATCCTAGTATTAGAAATCCACTAGATGTTATCAATAAATGTGACAAACATTAGATACCTTAACACAAAGCAAATGTTCTTACCAATCTGCTTGCCATCATCATCAAGAACTGAAATTCCCAAAGGCACATGAACTTCACAATCTTTTCCTTTTTCACCTTTGAGAGCTTTAACACTGGGAGAAATGAAACCAAGTTTAGTAACTTAAGCTGACATTTTTCTTTCTGGAAAAGTTGTGAATAACAATTTGCATTTGACAGACTCTTACCTGCTGTTGGCTCCTGTTCCAGCTACAAATCGCTTCTGGGGATATTTCTCACTAATGCTCTTTAAGGTAGTCTTTTCTCGGGCGACGAACCAGACATCGCCACCTCTTCCTCCTTCCCCTCCCAGATTAGGATAACCCATTCCACCAGTTCCTCCTCTCACGTAGACCCGCAAATTGTCTATGAAGTTGCTGTACTAATGAAGCAACAGTTTCAACATCGGCTAATTATGTCCTGTTTACATTTCGCTTCGTAAAACCGCTTGGACAGATCTTTGATGGCAATAGATGAAACTTCAGAAAGCAGAGAGTAAACGTCCAATATAGTTTTTAGTCAACGTTTGGCGTGACTCCCTCGGCAGCGACACCTCACGGCGCGCAGAGCCCCAAGCAGCGGGCCGGGCCGGGCGAGCCCCTGCGCCGGATCCGACCCGCGTGTGCCGCTACCGGGGGNGCCAACCCTTCCCGCCACCCGAGCGCCGCCTGCGGCACCGTCCCCACCGCTCCCCGGGCCGGCCGCACTGACCTTCCGCAGCACCGCCGCGCCGCACCGCACCATGGCGGGAGCAGCCGCCGCCCGGGCACAAGCCCAGGCCTAGGCCCCGGTGGCTGTGTGGAGGCCGGGCGGGCGGGCTCCGGCTGGCCCGCGCCGGGAGCGGAGAACCGGCCCCGCTCCGGGCCTGCAGGTGCNCGCCGGTGCCCCTGCCGGGGCGGGCCGGCAGCTGCGCCGGGCCGGGACGCGGCGGGGACGGGCTGGCTGCCTGCCACAGCCGGCTCCGCGCCCGGGCCGAAGGGCGGAGGTGATGCTGACATCTCCAGAGTCAGAAAGAGTTAACAAATCGCCCAGAGAGTTACAGGGGATGAGAGGGGGGCTGTGAAACAGGGAAAAACTCTGCCTTACCAGTGAAACAAGTCTCATAGCCTCGAAGGAGGGACCCTGGGTAAAGGACCACCCGGGCTTTTATCGCACATTCCTGTTGAGTCGTCGGCTCCTGCAATGTCACTGGCTATCTCTTGTCACCTGCTGTGTCTCTTGTCCCTTGGGTGGCACCACAGGTCCCCGTACCCTTTGTAGTGCAAGGGATTGGTCTATACGGCCATAATCTGTATTTAGAATCTGGCAGTGGGAGGTTGCGACCACCAACCCATGGACCACCAGCTCAAAAGAAGAGAACACTGAGCATGTGGATTAATTAGTGTGGGAAAGGAAGTAATACTTTAAGCAACAGAAGATAGGATACTAATTAATAACGAGATAACTTGTAGCCAGTGAACTGTGATATCTTTGCTAAAATGTATATATAGTGTAAAGTTTTGAGATCTGTGGAAAACTTCCACCTTGTCCCCTGCACAGAATAACCTATGTCTCCTTTCTAAACCTGGCTCTGTCCGCGTTTAGAGAGTCCCTAAACTGGCAGCAGCAGGAGTGCCTGAGGGGAGAGCACAGCCCCAGCTTCAGGAGTTGCCAGGTTTTGGTTAACATTGGCAATCTCCAGCAACATGTTCTCCTTGGAAGCTGTGTGCTGGCTTGAGACAGCATCTGCTGTTGGCTGTCCCAATGCAGCTGGACCCTTTAAAACCTGTTGGTCATATTGCTGGTGCACTCTCCCTCCAGAAATTGAGACCTGACATTTAAATGATGCTGATTTTCAGGATAAGTATGACAGTTAAAATACATGGCTTTAATGAGGCTTAAAGTGCTTTGCATTTTTTAAATGGTCATGAATAAGAAATTATTTTGTAAATTGTGACATCAGTAAGGTCTGAAGAGTAAAATTGGTGAAAAAATCATAGAGTCATAGAATGGTTTGGATTGGAAGGAACTTTAAAGATCATCCAGTTCCAATCCCCCTGTCATGGGCAAGGACACCTTCTGCTAGACCAGGTTTCTCCAAAGCCCTGGCCAACCTAGCCTTGAACACTTCTGTGGATGGGCCCAGCTTCTCTGGGCAACCTGTGCCAGTGCCTCACCACCCTCACAGTAAAGGATATTTTCTGTGCATCTAACCTAAATATTGCCTCTTTTGGATTGAACCTATTGCCCCTCGTACTATCACTACAGCTCCCGATAAGTCCCTCCCCAGCTTCCCTGTACGGCCACTCCACATACTATGAAGCCTCCATACAATCTTCTCCAGGCCAAACAGCCCAAATTTTGGCCTGTCTTCAGAGGGGAGGTGCTCCAGTCCCTTTCATGGCCTCCTCTGGGCTTGCTTCAACAGTTCAGTGTCCTTCTTGTGTTGCGGTCACCAGAACTCCACAGTGTTCCTGGTGGGGTCTCATGAGAGCAGAGGCGAGGAGAAAAGTCACCCCCAAGTTCTTCCACAAGCCTCTATTTTGTAGATAAATATTTCTTAGATAATGTGAGCACAGTTTTAGTTTTTCGTGGTTTTTTAAAAGCACTAATCCTCATAAAAAAGTAAATATTTTTCTGTTTCTTCTTACAGCTTTTCCACAAGGTGTTACATTCTTGATTGCACCTGTTAGCTGACTGAGGAGAATCATTACCATTTACAGTAATTTAATACAAGAAATAGCTTTAACAATGCATTTTATCTGTTACAAAATAATTTTTAAAAAATTTAGAAAACAGTGGTATGCCTTATACATTCCAAATGGCCCAGCAGAACATTTAAGTTCCTGTGAATGGCAGAACAGAAATTATAACCACAGCAAAAAATTCAGAACTCCCATGCTGTGCTTTCAGATCACAGGGACCCCATCTTCAGTCCTGAAACAGGTAATATGTAAAACCTAGTGGGAAGTGTTTTGAACTGATCAGTTAAGAATGTTATGACTGGAAAATAGCCAATGTGGGTCTGGCCTTGTCCTTGAGGCATTTAACTGAAGGCCTGTAGGCTGACACTCCTCTTCTGTACTTGGTGGTGACAGGTGTCTCCAGAGATCAAACCACATCATGAGTGTTTGATCCCCATCTCTCTCTGTTAAGCCTTTGAAGTTAGGTGAGCTGAATTTGGACTGTAATTGTGTATCTTTGAAAAGAAGAAAAGTAACCTGGCCAACTGCAGACTTTGAAACCTGGTCTCACTGCAAAGCTTTGGAAAAACTCAGATTTGCTATATTAATTCCCAAAAACATTTGATATGGTATCACCTGGGAAGGAATGAGCATATTGGGGTTAGGAGAGAAAACGAAAAATGAGATAGCCACAAATAAGGTTGAGAAGAAAGATGTCAGGCTTAAAGGGTTTGTTTTAAGATGGTCTTATTTGATATTTTTTGTAGTAGTCCTGATAAAATCAGTAAGAGCAAGCTCATAAAATTTGGAAATGAGATATACTTAGGAATCACCATAAGTAGAGAAATGTGCTGCTTTTGGCTGGGATAGAATTAATTTATTTTCACAGTGACTAGAATGGGGCTGTGGTTTGGATTTCTGCTTAGAAGAGTGTTGATAATGCAGGGAAATTTTTAGTTATTGCTGAGCGGGGCTTGCATGGAGCCAAGACTTTTTCTGCTCTTCGTCCCATTCCATCAGTGAGGAGGCTGTGAGTTCTTGGGAAACTGGGAGGGGACACAGCCAGGACAGCTGGCCCCAGCTGACCAAAGGATAGCCCATACTATGTGGCATCATGATCAGTAATAAAAGCCAGGGAAAGAAGGAGGAAGGGAGGACAGTTCGAAGTCATGGTGGTTGTCTTCTCAAGTCACTGTTATGTGTGACGGGGCCCTGCTTTTCTGGAGATGGCTGAACACTGGCCTGCCCGTAGGAAGCTGTGAATGAATCCCTTGTTTTGCTTTGTTTGCTGCACGGCTTTTGCTTTCCCTATTAAACTGTCTTTATCTCAACCCACGAGTTCTCTCACTTTTACAATTCCACTTCTTTCCCTCATCCTGCTTGTGAGGGAGTGAGGGAGCGGATGCATGGTGCTTGGTTGCTGGCTGGGATTAAACCACCACAAGGAAGGGGTTTAATCCAAGGAGATGCATTTCATTTAAAGTAGGGAGGTATTACTGTCATTGTAAAAGGCCCTGGTAAAATCTCATATGGGGTACTGTGAAAATGACTAAACAATTGTTCTATAGCTGAGCTAAGGTTGAACTAAAAGAGGGCTAGAGGGAAGCTAGGTGCATCACCAGAGACCTTGAGAACCTTTCACAAGAACAGATCTTAGGATGGCTCAGCTTGTTTACTGCAATAAAACAAAACCAGAGAGGAGACACAAGTGCTGTCTATAAATATATCAGAAAAGTAAACATGAAGGATGAAAACCATTTAATTGAAGGGGAAAGACACAAGAACAAACAGATATGTACTATTCAGTAATAAACATATCAGGAAATCAGAATAATGTTTTTAGTCATTGCTGCAACTGAATAATGAAACTGCTTTTCCATGGAATTAGTGGGAACAAAAATATTTCTGTTTTTAATATGGCACTTGATAAATGTATGAGGTGATTGTACAACAGAGCTTTTTTGTAGTGGCAGGGAACTAGGCCCTGTCATTCAGCAGGAATGTTCTGTGTTACCATGCCAATTCATAGTACAAACAGCAGAACATTTTGTCCAGATTTATGATTAATAACATGGGAAAGACCTGTCAGTTTTCTCTGAATAGTATGGTTGGTTTAGAAGTCCTTACAGTCCTTTAAATGCAAAAGTTAGATTGTGTTACTGTGATTTCAGTAAAGCATATGATGTCAGCATTCTATAGTAAAGAATACAAAGAAGGAAGCAAACAAAAGAACTTTTAAGTGAGATGAGAAAAGCGCAGGTAAGTTGCAGATAGTTCTCCAAGAATCAAGTCACAGGCCCAGAGCTCTCCTTGGATACCAGAACAAGTATGTATCAAATTACAGCCTGGTTTTGTGCAGTGTTCTGCTTTCACAGTACACAGTGTTTGAATTTAGTCCTTATGAATTTAGTCCTTATGAATTCACTCCTTTTGACAGTAGATTAGCTGGTCTGAAGCTGGTCCACTTAGCAGAACCTTAAATTCAGTGTGCTACACTTTCTTAACACACAGCAGGAGGTTAATGGGTTAATGTGTAGACTGGCCCAGAGGTGCCAGCAGAGCTACTAACCAGTGTTAATTCATCTCATGTAATCAATCCACAACCTGACCTCAAAAAACAGAAATAAAGAAAAGCTGGTCTCCTATATGTTATGAGTTGAAGGTGTTAAATTTATTGACATAACCCTAGATTTGTTTCAACAGAGAGCACACTTATACCAACAAGCTCATGCCAGAAGGGAATTAAGTAATATTTCATTTCAAATGTGGCATTGTGAATTTTCTGGAACTTTTTATTTATATTAAATATATTTATATTCATTTATATTAAGTGGCTCATCACATGTACATGATGCTAAGAATTACTGAAACAATCATTTAACACGCCGAAGTCTGAGGATATTTAGATGTTTCATTGTCCAAATACCTTACTTCAAAAATGTATCTGGTCCCCTGAATAGACTCTCTGTTTGCCAGTGCAGGACTGATTCTAGCACCTTTCTCTCCTGTTTGCATTGGGTGTGTCATACTTGATCTTCACTAACAGGGCTGTGAGCACTTCCCTGTCAAGGCTGATGGCAGAACATCACTCTGTCATTTCTTTACTTCAGAAGGTGCTAATCAGTGATGCAGAGGGTGACTCAGTTCTTTATCCTCAGTGAATCAATCCTGTTTGCGTACAAGTGTCCCTATGTCACAGAGATATCTGTAATTCAGTCACAAAAGGCTGGCAGCATTTTAAAAGTTCCCAAACTGATTTATTTTTAGTCAATGCATATTCTGAGTTTCATGATAAATAATGCTTCAGTTCCTGCTCTTTCGTTCTTACTGTGTACTTCATGTATTTGTATATGATTGCTTGAAAATCACAGGGGTACAGCTACCTCAAATCACAGTTTTACCTCTCTGTTTTCTCTCATTATATAAATTACTAAGTAGTGTACGGTCATTGACTCTAACAAGAAGAAGCCATAAAATCTCTTCCCCCAACAATTTTAAAACTTCTACCAGCAGTTTTTTGAAATTTGTGCTATATATGCTGTTTTTCTTAGAAAACAACTAACTTTGATGGAAATATGTAGAAATCAGGCTGAAATATTTTAGCAACACAGCTTTATTTAAAGTAGAGTTGAAATAGTTACAAAATGAAAGTCAGTTTTTCTTTTCTTGCCGTTCTGAATGTGCACACAGCTGGCAATTCGGCATAGTGGTCTTTCTAATTGAAAGAAATAACTAGACCAACATACCCAAGGTCCAAATACTGTAAAATATTGATGTATTAATTTTTCAGTTTCATGGGAAAAGATAAAGATTTAACCAACACCAAGGATACAAACTTCAGTACAATATTCAGTACAATAAAGTTCCACTAGATGGAGGCACCTCAGCTGCAATAATTGAAGGAATAAGTGTAAGTACAACAGTTTAAAACATGTGCTATGGAAAGGTATCATTGTTGAAAGAATTTTGAGGGAAACATTTTATTGTGCCCAGATTCGGCTATCAACTAAAAAATTAAAAATCACAGAAATAGCCACTTTTACTATGAGCCACCTCATAAAACTCAGTGTCAAGCAGCTGTGCTGGAGTATTTGGGTTTATGTGTAGCATATGCTGTAGCTTTGGAATTCTTTCGGAAGCCCTGCAGAATTAAGAACACAACACAATTTTTCTCTAAATCCCATTTATATTTAGTCATAAGCTCAAAAAAATCTTCCCAAAGTACGTGGATAGGCTGTCTGCTTTAAGGACTTGCCCCTTCAGCCCAAGCTTTTACGTAGCTTTCAGATGTGTTAGATTTTACAAAGGTGGTCACAGATTGATTTTTCTTGACTTTCCTTGACTTTCCTTGACTTTCCTTGACTTTCCTTGACTTTCCTCGACTTTTCTTGTTCTGAAATAGAAATTTAAATAACTGACTTAATAAACATGATGAGTGATTGTCTTCATGATGCTTCCATCCAACAAACTTCATATAAAAATCCACAGGATTATTAGTTGCCAATAATTTTGATCTCTGCCAACTTGAATTCATGGGTTCATCCTTGTTCCAGGTGGCATTCTCCCACAGGTGATGATCCCTCAGTGCCTGACTGACGAAGTGTGTAATATCAGAAAGGAAAATTAAATATACAAGTCAGCCTTCAGAATCTTTTTCACTTGGAGAGGAGATTTTTTAGATATTATCAAAGAATTTTCATGTAGATTCCTAAGAGAACATTGTTGACGAGGTGGCATTTTGAAAAGAGGTATTTTTATTTGAAAAGATTTTACCAACAAAAATCTGTATCTTAGCATTTTGATTTCTATAGTTGTGTTCTGTGAATACCTTGTCTTAAATTTTTGACTAAAAATGGTGGATGTAACTAGAAAAAGGAAAAGCAAGAGGAGAGTGATGAAAATAAATCTGTAGGAGGAAGAAATATGATTAAAGGCTGGCCTCAGTGGCTGGTGGAGTAGAAGGAAATCACTGTGTTTGCACCAGTATCTTGTGCTACTACACCTAGATATTCCAAGTGGGAATGAAATGAGAAAGGACTGATGCCACAGCCAAATGCTGTGGAACTACCCACCTCTTTACATGCCTTTAAATGCCTTTGAAATTTTGGCAGTTTCACTGTGAGATTGACAACACAAATAAATTTGATAGTGCATAAAGCAAACAAAAAGGGAAAATTTTAACTTGAAAACTTACTGAATGCTATTTTTTATTAGTGAGATGAAGGAGCTCGCTTAAAGGTAGGTTCCTTGTGAAGTCTTCCTAATGCTTTAGTCTCTTTGTTATGAACACTGCCTTAGAATCTCAAGGAATAATTTCATCTAATAGAGCTTTAGCTCCTTTCAATGATACAATGAGTTCAGAGATAAGCTAACTATATTCCAGTCTTCCAAATATTTTCTTCTATTTAGTTGTGTAGGTTACTTTTTGAAGCAAGATTTTGGAACAGGGTTGACATAGCTTAGCTGGAAAGGCTTCCAGAAGATAACTAATAATTGTGAACACTGTCATTTCAGAGCAGATTTATATTTGTGCTTAAGTACTGTATATATTGGGTTTTAATCAGAAATTACTATATTTCTACTTGAAAGAACTGACTGTTCCTGTCATGTTGAACTCCATCAAAGCATTTTGTGAAACCCTAACAGACCCAATTTTACCACATATTTGTTCTTTTTCATTACTTTGAACATTGTCCCTGCATGTTCTGGTGGGCAAACAGGAACATGAATGGAAACCTAGGTTTATGAAATGGGAGTTTATCAAATGAGAGTGTTCACGTTCCTGATTAGGAGAATGATTTGCTATCCATTGTGTTTTCCTCCCTCTGACAGCCCTCTGTCCCTCCTCTTCCCTCAGCCGAGACACCCCCCCACCCCCGAAGGCAGTCTCTCCAGGTGAGGCCCCAGCCCAGCCTGGGCTGACACTGGGTGCTGCTGCAGAAAGAGGTGGGGCTGCCACAGGCACAGCTCCCTCCACCCTTCCACCGACCTGAGTTCAGCTGCTGCTGCTTTGCCAGTGGCAGAGTCGTCCCTGGGCACTCTAACCTCGGCATCCTCGGAGCATCCAGCAGCTGCCAGGTGCTTGCAGCCCTCTCATGAATGTCTTTATTTTTCTCCAAGTGGCTGACTTCTGTTTTTCAAGGCTACTGTTTTCTGTCTTCTCGCTTAAATACTGTAAGTACAGCTTCTGCTGTGGCTCTTTAGTTACTGCCTTTGTGAAATTCATCTCTCTTGTACTGAATAGTGGGAGTTACTTGTTCAAAGTCTCTGAGGTTTGTTGTGGTCTCTGCTCCTGTTTGTGGTGTTCAAACAGACCTTTATAATTTCAGTTTTTAGCTAGATTAAAACATGAAATCAAAACAACTCAAAATGTTGGTGGTTTCCTGGCTGCTGTTTTTCCACTTTGTAGTAAATTGCCAGTGTGTCCTTCCTCTGAATGCCGGTGTCTAGTGAAGTAGAAGTGAGAAGAGAAGCATTTCCATCCCTACTTGTTTGCTGGAACCAGTTTTCTAAGAACCCAAAGAAGAGAAACTAATGCATGTTGATAAGCTCTCAGGGTGCTGAGGCAGGTGATCCTGCTGAAATGCAGCTGGCCCGGGTTGAAGGAAAGAGCTAGGTTGGAGGGTATCTGCCTGGCTCAATACCTTGGGTTCTGAAGCTGGTGTAAAGGAGTACATGACTAAGGACCTCAGATGGCTGCAGCAGTGTGATTACACATTCAAACTAAAAATCATCCCAGGACCCTGAGGCCACAGCAAAAAGGCCTATTTCAAGCTCTCTTGGTTCCTGACCCAGTTCGGTGTCACTATGAACTCCATGGTGTCACCCCAATTCTGTATTCTTACAGACATTACACGTAAGTGTTCTATTATCTATGGATTATTATTATTATTCTCTCTTTAACTGCATCCTAGGAGTTGCAGAGAGGACGTCAGTGTGTTAGCACTTTGAAGACATCACAGACTAACTTTTCATATTGACAGTGCCCAGAGATATTTTGGGTGGATGAGCACACTTCCAGTTCTGGCCAAATTCCCAGTAAAATTTGCACAGCTGTCCAAAATATTGCCTTTTTTTCTGTACAAAACCTCATATCATTTTTGCAATTGTATTTTACACTCTGCATTAGAAACTGTGGGAATAAGCATGGCACCAACTACTTGAAATGGCATTGATTTAGGATACCAAAATAAGGAGCACTGTCTGAGAGTTTTGACTGTCTTCTTTTTCTTCAGACTTCTTCCTATGTTTGTCTTTTTTGTTTGTTTGATTGCTTTCCTCTTTATATTTATTCCCCTGTTCCACTGCACTTTATCTTGATAGGAAAGACTGATAAAAAAAATTATCAGGTGTTTTAGTGCTGTTCTGTCTAAACACTATTCAAAGATATGGAATACACATCACAGGAAGGCTGCATTTTTCCCAGGGGGAATCTGTGTATAGTAAAGAATACATATTCTGTAGCATTTGAAGTTCTCATTATGCCTCCTATGTTATTGCTCTTTCCATCTCCAATTCTCCAGATAGTTTCTGTGTTTTGCATATATACTAGAAATAATGATGCCAATAATGCCAAAATCTTAGTTAATTTTCTGATATAAGCCAGAAAGGAACTGACCCTCTTCCAGTCTTGCAACATCTACTGAATGAGTTATAACATGGCTACACTCACCCAATACAGTGCACAGTCTGGTTTACCATTCCTTCATTAACATCTTTCTGAGTCGGACCTTCCATGAAAGACTGGCTGTTTATAACTGTTACTTGTTTGCAGTAATTTAAAACAGCATTCTAATAGGACTCTTTAAGCATCTGCTATTAACCTGCTTTTTCTGACAATCCGAGCACAGGAGTTTAAGGAAAGAAGTCTTGGTCTCAAGGAGCAGTTCTGACATAGGCTATGGTCTCTTCAAACTTTTTCCTTCAGGTTTTCATGTTCTAAATGGCATTAACAATTTCTAGGTGCAAACCTAGCTTCCAGCATTAGGGTTCACTGGTATTTATTCCATGGTTTGAAAAAAAAAGTATTTTTCTGAATATGTGTATAAATCATCTCTTGGGGTACCCATGAGAGTTATGTGACAATGAACTACATAACATCAGAATCACTGTGATTTTATACATTTCTTTTCAGGTATCTTCTTGAAGTATGGAATTTGTATGGAAGCGATGGTGGTATCTTCAGCTGGGCTGTATATTGATAGTGAATTTGGTTTATGCCAATCTAGAGTATCAAAAAGAAACTCCTCCAAGCCTGCGTGAGATTGACCATCAGTGCTGGGAGGTATCGTCCCAAGGGCTGGTGGAAATGAAGAAACTCAAGGTAGCAGATACAGTCATTGCTCTCTGGGACTTCATGATGTTCCTAAAGGAATCCCCTAAGCCCAAGCACAATGAACTTTTCAATGACTTAGCCCAGAACTTCTGGGATATGTATGTAGACTGTGTGCTCTCAAGGTCCCATGGAATGGGCAGAAGACAATTAACATCTCCCAAATATTCTTCCACATATTCACACAGAACTTTAGAAGGTAACTATAGGATATGGTACTAACATTAAACTGAACCAATGCTCCATCCTTTCGCTTCATTATTTAGACAACTCAATATACTAATTTACAATTTTCTGTCTCTGCTTGTCAAACCTGTTTGCATCTTTCAATGGTAGCTACTTTCACAATACACGAGTCAGAAGTTGTTAGGGTTGTTGTTACATTTCAGTATTTAACAAAGTGTAAAAGATGCTGGGTATGCATGTGGGAGTGTGTGGAAATGGATGCTGCATTCTCTGTTTATCACTGTGTGCATATAAATGACAGTACATTAATAAAGTAATTACAATACTAAAAGTTTCCTGGTATTAGGAGTTCAGTCTCAGCTTTGGGGAGTCATTGCTCTGTAGAAAGCAAGCTCAAATCCCTGACAGTTTGAGCCCTATTCTTCCTACTAAAACTACTGACATATAATGTGGTGTCATGGTCACTGTGAATCACTAAACAGTGACAGATTCTGGTCACCATGATTGGGGATGAGTCTGAACTGAGATCATGTTGGTGACTTTACATCTTACAAATCAGTCCTAGATCAGTTGTCTTCCTTCCTCCTCAACAATAGACTTTTTTCTGGTATACCCTGTCAGATGATTCAGGTTTTCAGAATGAACATGAAGATTATTTAATCATAGTATTTCTAACATATTGCTTGGACAATAACTACCTGTCTTTCATAATCTTGCAGGGTCTGCTTTCACCAATCCATTTTAGGCCTGAAGGAGAGAAAATGAAGATACTTAAACAAGGCAACATCAAAACGAAGGAGCACAAAATCACAATATATATTGTAGATGCTTGGACAAATCCTTTCGCATGGTTCAATTTTTTTTCTCTTCTTTCTGTATAAAGTACTTAATCACTCGTAACTGATAAGTACGTGAACCCCCACACTGTCACTTTTGCTTTTCTGTCTTGCAGTCTACCAAGCTTGCCTTTTCCTCACTGCCTGTGTGAATGCTTTTGTGTTTTGAGTCAACACCTTTGTTCTCCCATGTAAACTTTAAAGTCTGGATGTGTCATATTTTTGTAGAATCTTGTCTGTTCCAATAATTCTCTTTTTAAAAGTTAATTTTGATGGAAACCCAATATATTTTTATATATTATGTAACAGAGAAAATGTGAACAAATGTATTTTGTACATTGTCTTGCACATACTATTAACTTTAGGAATTAAAAAAAAAAAGTGAGACATTAAGCTAAAGGGAAGGATTATGCTCATTGTAATGTCTTGTGCAGTCTAGACGTTGTATTTTATCATTGCTTAGTCTAAGCTATGGATTGAATAAAGTATTTTTCTAAGCAGCAAGGTCTGAATAGCAGTAGTTTTCTTGTCTGTTAACATGTTATTTGAAAAAACACTACTAGGTGACATGAAGAACAGTGCTTTACACAGGACTGCAGATAAGGTGATGCAGTCCATCCCTGTCACTGCAGGCAGCATCGCAGTTGAGATGGGACCCATGCACCAAGTGGTTCGAAAGAGGGACAGACTGACTCAGCTACTGCTGTCAGTATAAACCACTGAGCATGGATAAAATGATTCAAGGAGATTTACTGCCTACTTAATCCAATTCTTCTGAGCATAAAAAGCCTGAGAAATGCTGACTGTTCTCTGCTTTACTCCTCGGGCAATGCAGCTTGTTCAGTCCCTGCTGTGTTCTAGCCTTTTATGAGATTCCAGGTAGTTTTAATTATTTTAGGAGCTAGTACTTACGCTGTAACAGCATATAAACCTTTATAAGTAACAGGAAATCCATTCCACATAATGGCTAGCTCATATCTATTTGTAAAATATCCAAAATGTCTCATAGATTTGTAAATGTTCATTTAGGTAAACACAATATTGAACTGCATCTTCTAAAATATGTCTCCTACAGTATTCTGGACAGGGTATAAAAGTAGTGATTTTTCTGACCCATGAACATCACTTTAAGTTCCTGATAGAAAAAGTATTTTTGAGCAAATGGCGTTATTACACACCCAAACACAGCAACTTCAGGAATTGATATATTATGATGAGCAGCAGTTTGAGAGCCATCATCTTACCTGCCCCCAGCAATATCCAGTTTATAGGGCTGTATACTGCATTGCATTTGTAACAAATGTTTTAACTGGCATAAATCACATAAACAAATGCCCCTTGTTCACCTCCATTGATCACCTACAGAAGTGTCAAAGTATAATAACATTTTAAAGGGATTGTTTCCTCTATTAGTGGTCTTTTAATTGAATGCCAGAGTGAGGTTTTAAAAGCTTCATCCTTCTTCAGGCAATAAGCCTTTGTTTTGATTAGTATTCTTTAAGACACAAAAGTGCCTAGCATTACCATAATTGGCTGCAGAATGTTTGAACAATCAATTGCTACGGTCACTCTGTGGTGTCTGCCAAAGGGGCAGGGGTTTGTGAACCCCAGGAACACAGCAGCAGCAGCAGCAAAACAAATTCCAGGTGGACGTGCTATAGTGTACATCTATGAAAGCTCTGGAAAGCCACAGCGGACTACCCCTGAGATGTCAACATGAGGGATTAACAGTGAAGGGGATGATCTTTTCTTCCACCAGCACCCCCTCTGTTTCCATCCCTGGGTTAACGCAGGGACAGCAAGCCCAGTTTCTTGGGTGCTGTATGTTCCCCCCTGCAACAGCCAAACTATGGTCCATGGCTGTTTGTGCTGCTGTTAGCCTTGTGTTAGTGCTGATTTATGAAGAATAAATGTAAGTATTTGAGGAAATTCCATCCCCTTCATTCTCCAGTCATTATTAATTAACATTAATGCTCAGTTAACAAGAGCATTTGCATTTGCAGCTGCCCATTTGCAGTCAGGCTGTCTGTAGCAGAAACAATACAATTGGGGAAGAAATGCCATGGGGCTCACTTTGTGCCTGATTTAAAGGTTCTGCATAAGCAAAACCAATTTCCAGTTAAAAGTTCTTTATCCATACCTTGGCTACAGTGTATTGCTGTAGCCTTTGCTCAGAAATTGGAAGGACATATAAGTCCTCTACATTTTTTTTAATGGGTCTTTGCCTTGCTACCAGTAGTAATGAGTCACCCACACATTCACGTATGTGCAAGCATGTAAAAACCCTCAAAATGTCACAGTCTTTGGTCTCCTAGTAAAACTTGTTTTGTTTGGTTTTAATTGTGAAAAGACAACACACCATACATTCCCTAAACCAGTAATAAAGCAGCAAGTCTGCTGCAGAGCTGTCAGAGAAATATAACCATAAAAAACTGAGTAAGACTTTACCTGACACAGAGGAGTTCAGTTAGAGAATCTTTATATACCTTAGCTAACCTTTCTTGTAGGCAGGCAAGAAATACACGTACAGGCTAGTTTACTAAAAGTAACTTTATACAGATAATTTTGGGAAAATGTATAATGAAACTAGATTATAGTTAAAAATTATCAGTCAGCAGATGGTCAGCATAAAAAGTTAAATTAGCATAGCTCAATTTAATTTCTTTAGCTCTAAATACTAGATGACTTTCTTAGCCTATAATGTGATGTCTTTCTTACTCAACAAGGGTTTAACAGATCTGCCCAAAAGAAAATCCTTCTGGTCTTTGGAAAACACATGCAGAGATTTTTATAAACTTCAAATACCATTTTTCATACATATGTTTTATTTTATTTCATTATTTTCTTAGAGTTTTTATAGAATTTAAGTAGTCAATTTTGAAACAAAACTATTTGCCTTTATTTTTAATGCCACCACTGCTATATCTTGTTATACGGACAAACATATTTTTATAACATGCTTATACACACACCTATCCCACCCCTCTTCCATGAAGTAAAAAAAAAGGAGTTGGAATATGCTTAGCTTAAATTTATTTTCTTTTTTTCAAGCTGGCACTTAAAATAGTGAAAGTTTGTGCTTTTCTCAAGATGTTGCTTACAGGCAAAAACGACAGACTAAGAGCCAGTTTGTTTGTCACAGCATAAAAGTTTGCAATGTCACAGAAATTTATGCCATAGCACTGGATAGCAACTGGTTTCAAAATGAAGGGCCTCAGGGAATCTTGCTCTATTGTAACATAGCAATTTCTGGCACGGTCCAAATTAAAAAAGAAGTAGCTCAGAAGTGGAGTCATCTGCAAAAAGGTCTGCTGCTCACCAGTTTGTGTAGGTATTCCAGAGGTGCCAGGGTGGAAGAAGATGAGTTCTTTTTGGAGAGAATAGGAGTAATAGCCCAAGAATTAATTAGATTAGTAAGATCAGCTAAAGAGCTGCGAGCAACCCAAATGGAGCAGGACATTCCAGCATGTTTCTCCAACAGGCTGGGAGAAACTGCTGGCACAAACAAGCTTCTTAGTGAGTGTGTAGATGAAAACTGAGGTGTCAGAAGTCCTGATGCTAAAAGTGGAAATTCAAGAAACAAAATGGATTTGGACAGTAACCATGTGGGTATGGTATCCAGGAAAATGAAGAATTGAATGTGTTTATGTGAAGATTTATCAACCTGCTCAATGAGATGCTTAAACTGCAATGTATGGAATGTGTCAGCAACAGATGGAAATGAAAATAGTGGACTGCTGACAGTGGATATTAGCACACAAAGTTACTAGGCTAACATACCTTTGTACCATACTGTAAAGAGGACTTTATTAATAAAACATCCCCACATTATATTAAGGAAAAATATAATTTTACTCTTATGATGTTCTAAGCAATTTATCAACTCATTAAAAACAGATTTTATCTTGTATCTACATGTAGGTAACTACATATTAATATAGCACTCTTTGGAACAGCATTTATTCTACAAGTACCGATTTTTTCTTGACTGAGTGCAATGTTTTATCTCTTTTGAATTTTTTTAAAGTTTCTTTAATAAGAGAGGACTTTCTAGGAGCATGGTCTGTAACAGCCAGTGGCCCTCTGCCGTACTGAGGAGGCGTACTTTCCACAGTTACGAAGCGACCAGGTCTGACCTGAAATACAAAATAAATATATTGCTTGACTTTCATGCTAGCGTTGCAAATGAGATGAGCGTTAAATCATGAACTGCCTTTTGAAAATATTATTCAGCTGGTGGAGACACCTGCTGAGGTTTCCGAGGGCCACTAAAACTACCCTTTCTACTAAACTCACAATTTGTTCCCATCAATATAAAAGAAAGGAGAGAGTGTTTTTTCAGCGGGTACTTTAATGTGCTCTGCTTTTCTGCCTGCATGCCTGATTCTATGAATTGAAAAAAAGAAAATCAAGCCTTTACGCCAACAGAAGCTTGCTGTAGAATGTTTATTTGGATTCGTATAGAATATCAGCCAGTTTGTGACCTTAGAATTTCCCTACACATTATTACTTATTACTTCAAATAAAAAAAAAAGGACAGGCCTTCTTTCTCGCAGAATGAAATTGCATAGAACTACTGCTCCAGGAAATCTCCAAGACTGAAAGATACATAGCCTTTCCAGATTCATTACTCTTTATACTGAATAGATTGGGGTCTTGGAATAAATATCTCTGAGTGACAGCTGTCTTTTAATCATGACTTACTGTCCTGGGGTGACTGTATGATCCTGGGGTGGAATGTCCTGCGGTGACTGTATGATACTGGATTCCCTATTGTCTGCTTATTGCCCAGACATGAGTTCTGTGCCTTTCAGCCAGATCCGAGGTGGGGCGGAGGGGAAGCAATGGAATCCCTTCGGCGGCTGTGTTCAAAACACAGATAACTCGCCTGCTCTCCCCCAGCTCTCGGCTCTGCAGCAGGCAAGACAGTTGCATTCCTTTGCTTTTTAGCTAGCTTCTCGTTCATTAGCTGAGGCAAGGAGTTTTCCTGGGACTGTGGCTTCTTTTTCTTCTCTGGGAATGTTCAGCTTTGCTCCAGTCAGAACACCACCAGCGGGAGGCCCCACACCACAGCCCAGCTCCAGAGAGAGCAGAGCCACGCCTNTCTTACAATCCAGTCCATTCTATTATTCTATATTCACAAATTCAGGAAAAATGGTTTCCAAATTGTAGGTATTACATTCAACTCTGTTGGGTTTGTTTCCTCTAGAGCATTTTGTTTGTAGTGCTGTTTGGAGGGTGAAATGCTTTGCAACCTCAGCTATTTTTTCACTTTTCTACAGTTTATGTCTATATGTGGCATATGCCTTATGCTGTATTTTCTCCTAATTTGTCTCAAACTGAGACACCCGCTTAAAAAAAAAAAAAGCAACTCCTTGAGTGCATGTGGTTCACATATTTGATTACTTGACCTTGACTGGTTTGCAACAACCATCATAGCTTAATCTTCATCTCTCCCTGCTAAGGGTGTTTGGCAGAGAGAAGGGAAAAAGATGGCTGCATTAAAAAAATTTCCAGCCATATCTGTCATTTGTAATTCTCCTAAGCAGTGTACCTGAGGAATTTTATATGATGTTGCTGATACATTTGTTTTCTCAGTATACCTATTCTGCAAAATGGACTAACCTTTTCCTTGTTTTTATCTACAGTTATTGAAATATTGACTGTAGGACCATGAAGATGTTTTCTTATTAAATCCTCTCCCTCCAAGATATGGACATTCTTGACTTGAGGTTCAAGGCTTTAATATAAAGTCTAGCAATGTATTTCCCTCCACTAACAATTTCCAGATTATTCATGTTTATATCAAAAATTTTCAGATACTTTCTGAAAAATATTGCTGTTTAACAGTCTCACTGTTGTTTATACAAGTACCTAAATAATTTTTCCAGCCCACTTCATCTTGCATTCACAGATGTGTTCCTCCATATCTTTCTGAAGATAATGCAAGAAAAATCCTAGTCCAACACTCTGAGACAATCCCCTGGCTTCCTATTAAGCTCCGTGCTTCTCCATCACATCAAACATGAACGCCCTCTTTTCTTTTTCAAGTTGCAGCCACCTTAGTTGTCATTATTCATTCATGCCAGGGAGCCCATAATAGAATTGCTTGCCTTCATACAAGTTTGAAAACAGCACCTCATGTTTATCCTTTTTTGTTTTTCCTCACTTATAGGAGTAACTTACAACAAACAACAAGAAATTATCCCCCTAAAATCCTCCTTAGCTGTGACGCTTACACAAGAATTAACCATTTAGCTCAAAACCAGTTATTGGCTAGACTGATGATTCCACCATGTCTTGTCAAAACTCAACATCTAAATATGCTGTTAGGTGTGAATTAGATCTTAGCAAAGGCTTTTTATTTTCTCACACTTCAATTAACTGATAGAAATGAGAAAAAAATGTTTTCTGCAGATGCAACAAGTGGCTTATCTGCAGACAGTCAGGGACATGTTACTGATAAAGGACACCTCTACAGATGTATCAAAGATTGCACAGATGTACCCAACAGTGAAAGGAGGAGGTCTTGACCTCAGCAAGGTTTCATGAATGGCTGTCTCACAAGAGGTACATGTCACATAGCATAGGGAGCATCTTGCCCACACTTTTTCAGAGTAATTTGCAGGTCTGAATCTCATTCTGGCCAGCTGCTTGTCTAAGGATATGTCAGAACAGGAAGTGGCGATTTGCAGAAGATAGAGATTCTTTCTTATGTACTTGGGCTTGTCAACATAAACATTATTAAAGAGGGCGTGAGCAGCAGCACATATACAGCCAGAATTAACTCCATACCACTTACCTATTAATGAAAATAACAGTGTCATTAAGGATTACTTACTGTTGTATGGAGTGTTTTAAAATCAGTAGCATGGAATGTTCCATTGTGAACATTTGCTTTAGATCTGGAATCCTCTATTAATTTTTCCTGAAGCCTTTTTGCTTTCTAAAGATAGTCAGAAAAATGGTAAAATTGTTTTAATCAGCATTAATTGTGTCATTTGCACTCGTTTGAAACTATACAAACAAAATGACAAAATAAATGAGATTATAATTCTATTTGCCTTTAATTGTAAGCACCTTTCCCCTGTTTTTTGACTCTTTCTTGTACTGAGGACCCTAAAACAGAATAAATGGGCATGGCATTGCAAGGGTGGGAAGGGAATCCCTGCTTGCTGTGATCTGGGGGCTGTCTTCTGTGTAATGCAGCCCTGGGTGCTGTGAGCCTCCATGGCCACAAGAGCACACTGCTGCCTCATGATCAGCTTTCACCCCACGCAGAGCACACACACACCTCTCCAGGCAGACCCAGCTCTACTGAGGCATCACGACACTATCTCAGTACATCCCAGGTTTTTTCTTCACGGTTTTTTCCCCTGAACTTCGTGAGCTTTTGGTCAGCCCATCTGTCCAGCTTCTGAATAGCAATCCTACCTCCCAGCATATGGATTGCTTCCTCCATTTCAGTGTCACAGAATAAGAGAATCACAGAATGGTTTGGGTTGGGAGGGGCCTTAAAGTTTATCTAGTTCCAACTCCCATGTTGTGGGCAGGGACACCAGACCAGGTTGGTGAGAGCCCCATCAGAGCTGCATCCAGCCTGGCCTTAAACACTTCCAGGGATGGGGCATTCACACCTTGAACTTGATGAGGATGGACACTGATCCAGTAACCAAATCACTAATGAAAATGTTAAATCAACACTATATTATCAACCCTGTAATTAACTGAGGAATATCACTCAAAACTGACCACTAGTTAAATTTTAGTCACTGACCACTGTCCTTTAGAGCCCAGCCAGTTTTTCACACAGCTTGTAGTCCACCTGTATGTAATCTAGTCCGTATATCCCCATTTTGACTACAAGAATGCCATACAGGACCATGCTGAAAACTTTGCCAAAGCCAAGGGAATAGGCATCCACCTTCCTCTTTCTCCAGGACAAATGATTTTATCACAGAAGGCAACTATGTTGGCAAGGCATGATTTGTCCTTGGTAAATCCATGACAGTCTATACCAATCTCCTTCTCCCTCATGTGCCTAAAACTGCTTCCCAGGGACTCAGTTAAAACTAATGAGTCTCTAGTTCTTCAGATCCTTTTTCTGGCCCTTTTTCATTTCTAATTCTAGCATACTTCTTTCCATAGGCCAGGGAGGAGCTTGCATAGAAAGAAAATTGTTCTCCTTTGCAATTCCTTTGGGAAATGAAGAAAATTTAAATTTAGCTGCCAGAGATTTTAAGTCTGATTTCATTCATTTTCCAACTTAATCTGGTTGCCAAACCAGGACACTAATATTTTTATGTTGTTTTGGGAAAGCACAAATATTGCTAGAAGAAGCTCCTTTCAACATAAAGTATTTCCCATCTTGAAAGATGTTTGCTGTACTAAAAAAAGAGAATGAAGAATTAGAAAAAATAAAGTAAGAATGAACAGACTTGTAGTTTCAACAGTTTCATAAGAAATACACATATATACACCCACCCCTCAATTGCAAGTGACAATGCTGATCCCCAATTTGAGATTGTAGGCAGAAGAATCACAGATTGTATAACTTTTCCAATACATCTTATGGTTAGTTCTTCTATATCTGTGTGAATTTAAAATTGACTATCATTTCTACTTGAACATCCACATAATTCATTAAGAAATGTGTTTCGAACTTCACAATTATTGTAACTACATCATGAATGTAAATGTTTTGCTCCGTCAGGTTTCTTACCTTCAGTGCCTCATAGTTTGATGTCCGAGTCAAGAAATCTTCCCAAGATTTATTTACCCATTCTCTCTGTGCACGGGTAGCTTGGATCTGTAACATAAATGAGATTTACAGGATGCAACAAAATCCTTTCTCCTGATCTCTTCTGATTTCATTGCTTGTGCTGTTTGAAAAGAATGTTCACCTATGCCCCTTTGGCTACCTTGGCTCATCCCTCTCACCTGAGATTAGATAATAATGTTCTAATAAAGTCCTTGCCCTTTAAAACATTCACTTACGCACTGCCCTTAAAACAAAGAGAGGCTTACTTTGTGCAAACTAATTTTCCTCTCTTCCAACACATATATCGGACAAGGCCCAGCTCTTTCAGGAATACTTTCTGTACATTCTTACTTTCAAATGCTGAATAAAAGAGATAGAATCAGTTCAGGTGACAAAAGTGCAGTTATCATAATGCAGGACAATCCCTCAAAACACTAGCATGAGATTTCAGACAACTGGACCAACTGATCTTATTTCTCAGAAAGCAGGAGAGGGTGGGACAATAGATGAGCAAAACCACCAAATGTTTGCCTTATAACCAAAGCAGGAAAATGTCTGCACCTTCTCATTCTCAGCATGCTGGGAAGCACAAAGCCCTACTTTCTGAAGTAAAAGCTTTGTGAATATTCAGCAAGGGAGCTTATAACAAAGACTTATATTTAATTTTAAGAAGTAGGTGTAGTTGCAATAGGTACTTTCTGCTGTTATCTGCTACAGACGAACACAGGTGCTCCTCTCTAGTAACATAATGGTCATTTCTTGTTACCCCATTGCTGATGCATCGCTGATGATACTGCTTCATTTTTTCATGTTGCTCTCTAAGTACTGTGGAAATTACACAAGCTGGGAGGACTGAGGTTAACCTAATTTAATTTAAAGTTAAAATTTTGCTGCTGAGACAGATTAAAACATTTTCAAGCAGTGTACACGTACAGGATTCTCAACATTATATAATAAGAAAACCTGCACATAAATGGACAAAAAAATCTTAGGTGGGCTTTCCTTATTTAAATACTCCTTGTCTTACTTCTTTGTATGTTTTTTCCTCCTCTTGGATTTTGCGGTGGTGTTGACTTTCAAGCACTTCAGCCTGCAGAGCAACAACTGTTCTTCCAATATCTTCTGACACCTTTGAAATACCTTTCAAGGTTCTCTCATCTGATGCAATAGGCCTGAATTCTTCTTTTATTTCTGCACATATTTCACTCCAAACCTCTCCAACCTGTGTGTGAAACATACACCACACTACTTGATATTTTTCTCATTTTTCAGTGCCAATTACCCAAACTAATATAGAGAAACCATCTCTGTCCTTATCGTTGTTTGAATTCCCAGAATTTTTATGCAAGGTGAGACTGCACTAATACTATGCCAAATTCATTCATGATAAGCCTCCCTAAGCCTTCCCAAGTCCAAACTTGATTCCAAAGAGGAGTAACAAGAATGCTGGTAACTACAGAAATTCAGAAGAAACAGAGATAGTTCCAAGATACCAAATTACAAGAGTGAAGTGTTGAGTCCTACTGACTACTTCTCAAAACCTCAAATTGCAGACATTATTAGAGCAAACTGCAACATGAGCCATCAACGGAAGCTGGAATTACCAACCAAAGGCTGAGTCTTGTTATTTCCTGAACACCGCAGGCTCTCACAGACTTTGTTCCTAAGCATAAAATTATTATAAACTAAAGCATCTTTTGAGCAAGACAGCTCTCAAAAAGCTTGTTATCCTGCTCTAGTTTCCTACAGGCACACCATTTTTAATTTCACACAGAACAGATGGATGGATGGATACTGAATGTAGGGATAAAGATAGGAAAGCACAGAAGAACTTTAATAAGAATGTGTTTTTAATGTCATTTTTAATAGTGTCCCCCTAAACTGACCTGACTGCATGAGGATACGTTCCTACTCTCCAGTCCTTCCCCAGTTTCTTACTCCTGGCACATTCCTGTCTTGATCTGGCAAACAGTTAGAACTATTTTTTCCTGAGTTATTTTTAACTAGAATTAGTTTCCAGTCTTATTTTCTGCATGGTCACAAACATTTGTAGCAGTATGAAGCAAGAACCTGGGGATTAAGGCAGTATTGGAGGTCGGATTGTTTCTTTTGCTGGGCAATACTGGCTTTCACTATGTGAAATAATAGGTGACTTGTAACAGAGGGGACAGCTTTTGAAGGGTTATTTGTTTGTTGTGTCCTGAGATATACTTGCTATTTTTGGGAATGCAGGTACAGTAGTAATATTTGCTTGAACTATACTCACTTTAAAGTCAATATAACGTTGTATAATAGCAAGTGTAACAAAATCCTTAGCAGACAAGCCAGGTAAATTTTCAAAACCTAAAAGAATATTAATCACATCAGTATGATGACTTTATCTTAAAATATAATATTCTAAAAGAAGACATCTTGTCATATAAACACATGCAAAATCTTCATCACACATACACCAGTCACTCTTGATCCTGAGCAGGCTTTTGCTGATAAAACCCCCCTGTTTCTCCACGATACATTCTCTCTATAGTAAAATCTTTACTTATGAATGGCTCCATCATCCTTCCAATCACTTGGTACGTCAGGATGCTACCCTTCTGTGGTAAGGGTTTGATTTTTCTTAAAACAAACAGTTGAGCCTACAGAACACAGGTTCTAGGGCAGCAGTTCAGCACATAGTTTGCTTTAACTGTGAACTAGCCATCAGGAAAATTATACTAGTGCTTTGTTCCAAAGCTGTGTAATGAGGGTGTCCTCCATCTTGTAGACTTTTGTCTTCAGCAGAATGCCTTGAACATCATGACTCCATCTTTTAAAAATGTTTCCAAAATGTGTAAAAGAATAAGGGAGGGATGTATGGTGCTGAGACTATGTTTCATTTTTTTTCGCACAGTGAATGATAATGGCACTTCATTAAAAAAAATCTAAATGTAGTCTATCGCATCTCTTTCTAGACTTCATATAATCTGTGTGGTAACTGGGAAAATAGTATCTGTCTAGAGTATAATTACATCATGTTTTGAAGCTAAGAAATACTGTAAATAAGATAATTTACACCACTGCTTTTCTAGATCATCATGTTACAGGCTGCTATTGAGCTTAAATAGTAAGAGGAAATTGCAGAGAAAAGACTATAAAATATTTCCATATGTTATTATCTACTTTCATATTATTTCAGTACTTCACAGGAGACAGTACAATATATATAACTAATATGTAAGATATCAGTGAATATAGGAGAAAGCTGGAAAAAAATCTTATGCCTTTTTATTTTAGTAAAGAATCCAGCTGTGATCTAACATTTAATATAATTAACACTACTAAAATTAGTAAGAACCTGGGTTACAACAGAGGAGCAAGTAGCTATAGGTTATTAGAGAAACTAAGGATGTTTTCAAACCAGTTCATTCTCTAGGTAAAACAGAGAACTGGCTGAAGCAGTCTCAGAACAATTACTGATTATCTTTGAACCCGCAGAGGATGGACATGAAAACAAAAATAAGCCTAAAAAACCCCACTGAAACAAATAATTAAACAAATAATGTTTATGCAGCTGAATGTTAACAGTAAAAAAATTAATATCCAACATGAATTACTGAAAACTAAGACCCAACTTTTGTCTACAGACAGAAAAAAATATCTCATGGATGTGGAAGAATTTATCAATTATCTTGACTTCAGTCTACGTTTTAAGACAAGGGTATAATGACTATTCATATTCAGCGTGCAAACAACGAAAAATTAGGAGGAATTGCCACACTTTGAAAGAAAAAATTAAAATGAAAACTAATCCTGCCACTCTGAAAAATTATCTGAAACCACAGAATTTAAATCAGTAACCACAAATAAAAAATTCTAACTGTAGGAATAGCCATCTGTACAAATCCAGGATGGTAGATGACTGTAGAACATTCTTGGTTGAATGGGCAAACAATATCATCCCCTAGGAATACAGCTATTGTTACATTAATGTCTGAATGTTTAATTACAAGATGTGTAGAGTAACATAATTCTATTTGGCTGTAAGGCTTCTGCTGGAGTACTGTGTTCAGTTTTGGGACACTACACACTACGAAGAATTTGAATCAATTGGAAAGACTCCAAAAAAAAAAGAATAATTAGAGGTTATGTTAGAAAATGCAATCAATGAGTAATATCTTTCTAAACCTAGAGAAATAAATGTAGAAGTATTAAAATATGTGAAAGAGATACTGTGTGTGGGAAAATAAATTGCAGAGAATTTCAAGCAAATTTTAGGTTTAGTCCTAAGAAAACTCTTCCTAGTGTTGAAATCCTGAAATCCCAATCAAGAGGGACTTTTAAAAACATAATGAGAAAGCATCTAATTAATTAGACAGTACTGATGATGCATCACCGTACTTCCTTTGACCTTGTTTTTTTTCATAGTGACTTTATCAACCACCAGTGAACAAGTTCAGTTTAATGACAAACATGACATTGACAAGGCAATTCATTTGTCTTACCTAGCTTGGAAAATAATGAATAAATTTTTGCCCGTATGCTCTCTGAAATTTCCATGATGGCAAAGCTGGGACAGTTGGCAGCCACAGGAACGATCTTTTGCCGTTTCTGGAAGCTTGTAGCAATAGGTCTCTTAACGTCTAATAATATAAAACCACAAAACCAGAGTAGAAGAATAAAGAGGTAGTAGGTTCCCAAACTTAGAGGAAATCCATCTTACTTTGTGGAAACCATGTAAATAATTTTGATTGTTTGGCCAAGAATTTGAACATAGTTTGGGTCAGGAAATTTTAATTAGCATGACTAAAAATTTGTGAGAAATGCACTCACTTCTTTCTACAACAAGTAACAAAACACAATGCCTATTGTGGAAGAAATTAAGTAGTTTAACTGTCCAGCATTAGAAAAGCTGGTCATGGTTCTGTTCATTACTTGGTTTATTCCCAGTTGATGTAGAAAATGCTATATAGTGGCCAGAGTTAAATGAAAATAAATGAATAAATAAAATTAAATAGAAAATAAATGAAACAGAAGATATTTTTGGTTTGGTAAGGATTACAGTGTAAAGCTATAAATGCTGTTATTAACTGTCATCAGGATTCAGACTACACTACAAAATAAAATAATGTCATTATTTTACTGGACTGCTCACAGTTTCACATGCATCATAAAACTTACCAACAATCATTCCATATTTATTACGTTTGACTCCCAAATCCAACTCCTCCTGTCTCCATAACTGTATTAGAAGGTTAGCTGCTGTTTGATCTCTCTTCCCTCGCCAGATACGCATGTGCAAAGTGGTTTTAGGGTTGTCACGAAATTCAACCAAGATTCCAAGAATTGTATTGCACAGGTTCCTTTCCTTTAACTTGGTCAAGGAAAAAGTAAAGAAAGTTTTAAACTGTTCAAAACACAGTGATGTCTACCTTCTGAGAAACTGTGGAACATTTAATCAAGTAACTGCAAGCTTTTCATCACCAGTATTTGCACAAAACTCGTGAACAAACTTGTAAATCCTTAAAGTTTCTGGAATCCTGCTATGCAAAGTTCCATAAATCAAGGAACGTGAGGGGCATGAGTGTAGGATCATGTAAGATGCACATTCCTGTGTGTAGAATTACACAGTAGGTTTTGTGTACATGCCTCCAGGATCACACACTGGAGAATACACCACTGCCAAGGTTTATTGTTGTAAGAAACAGACTCTGAAGGCAGAGGCTGAGCAATACCACACAGCATGTCTTCTGTTTTGTGGCCAGATCTTTTGGCAGCAGCTGAGAGCAGGCAAGGGCTTCAAACTGAAAGACAGTAGGTTTTGATTAGGTACTGGGAAAAAATTCCTTACTTTGAGGATGGTGAAGGACTGGAAGAGCTTGCCCAATGAAGTTGTGGATGTCCCAGCCCTGAAGGCTGGATGGGACAGGCTGGATGGGGCTTTGAGCATCCTGATCTAGTGGAAGGCGTCCCTGCCCATGGCAGGGGAATTGGAACTGGATGATCTTTAAAGTTCCTTCCAACCCAGGAAGGCCATTCTATGATTCTGTTATTCTGAGGGTCTGCAGCCTTGCACTGCAAGAACATCAGGGGCTGACAGTTCAACCAGTAAGAATGAGGAGTGAATGAACCAAGGAAGGTGCATTTTTATTCCGTAAGAGGTGAAATGTCTGTGCAAGCTCTGGGACCAAGACCCACAGAAGTAGCTATACACACAAGATACATGTACAAAGTAACTTCAAACACAAAAACTGTTAAAGCCACCAAATGTTAACTTACTAACCTCAATATGAAGAACTGAAGTGCTTTTCTAAAGAGAGGTGTCATCCAAACTAAGAGCATAGTTTGAGTTTTCAAAAAATAGTGTAATTGTGTTAAATTAAAAACTCCCTCTTTAAATACATATAAAGAAAAAAAGAAAAAAGATACAGGGAAAATCTATACAATAATTTCTGAGCAGCTATCTGGGTCTGTCTCAGGGAATGAAATACACTGATTTTTTGAGTTTTTTCTTTCTGTAGTATAACAGTCTTAGGAGACACTGCAACAAAAATAATGCAATTTTCCATGCTGTTTTCCTACTCTTTCATTAAAAAAAAAAAGGAATAATAAAAATACCTACTGCCAACAAATCCAGAAGGAAAAAAATGCCCTGTTTTTCAATAAAATAGTCCTCTGCAATGCGACATCCAATGACACAGGACCTTAAACAGAAATAATTTCACTTATGTAGAAACACTTCTATGCTTCAGAACATTCTACAACCATCTCATTTATTTTGCTGAATTGCATACCATTTGATATGCAATATGCTTCGTACCTTCAGGGAGTAGAAAAATCATGTTTCACGTGCCTTTTCATTTACCCTTATAACTAAATATACCCTGCTTGATTGCTCTTTCCTCTCCTGCAGGTGGCACACCTTCCTTGAAGCAGCCTAAGAAATTTGGCAGGTTCACAATGAATTGGAGTATGTATTTAAACTGAAACTAACTCAGTAACTGAGCTTAAAATTTAACCAGATCATGTCCCTAATCTGGTTTATTGTAGGGCTGTGTGAATATTTCTGCCAGCAAAATCAAGGGGGTGAGTCAAGCAAGACTTTTTTTTGGCAATGGTTTGCTTCTCCCAGATTAAAATCGTCATAAAGCCAGCATTCATGTTGCTCTTGCTTCCTTATTTCCTCAGTTATGGTCATTAACAGAGAAACTAAAGAGATCTCCTGTATCAGTATTTTCCCCCAGCAAACGTATTTGGTTTTCAGTGTATCTATCAACCTCTGCCTTAAAACAAATTAACTTCTTGTTTTCCTCCTATGTATTGGCAATCTTTAAAATATTTCTAGCCCAATATAGCCAGTTTACAAAAAATTCTTTTGCTTACAGTTTTTTGTTAATATGGGTCTATTCTTGCCCACTGTTTACTTCTCTAAAGTTATTTACAGACTAACCATATGCATCTCTTAGAAAATCTTGAGTAACTCTGCATGTCAGAAGGTCACTGTGAGGGGAGTCAGGATGTCATATTGAATCCATATTTGGAATATACTGCATATTAGATTTTCTATTTCTTTTGTATAATTTTTAATTAGTCAAATTTTATGAAGAATTTTTACACATTATAAATAGAAGAAAGGACTATATGTGCAGAGAAAGGTCATAGCACTGCAGACCTAAAAAATACAAGACTTGACATTTTCTGAGTTACTGCTGCAAAAATACTTCACTAACCACAAGCAGTCGAGTGCACTGAAGAGGAGAGAATTGTGGCCTAGTCCACTACATAACTTCTTTGGATCCATCTTAAAGAATGGGATAAGTATAGCAATTCCTTCACAGCTGAAGAGTTCCTGTTGAAATATTAATTAAAGCAATGTTTCTTAAGCAATATTTACTAAATGTAAACGTGTAAGAAAATACAATGGAAACTGGGAAATGTAAGTACTTATAATAAATTTGGTCCACAATAGCAGGAGACACTCCTTATACATAAGAAAAAGAGATTTTCAGTTTTTCCAAAGTGCTAATTCATTTCTCAATACACTTTCATATATCAATTTCAAAATAATGTAAATTACCAATCAAATAGGTTCAACACTTGCTAGTGGGTTTTTTTTCATTTTAGCTGTGTCAAGAAACATGACTTGTTAACAGTGAACTACAGTTGACATCTGCTTTTGAATTTAAACAGGAAAAAATTGTCCCTTAAATGAAAACATAACATATTTTGACATTTTCTGCACAGTGTAAGGTAAAAAATACATACCTTTCTGTGGAGATCATTTTCACAGAGAACAGACAAAATAAATAGTGTATCAGCTTGGATTTCCAGTAGAATGGTACTTTCTTTCTCTTTAGATTTGTTTGCTGCATACTTTAAGATGTCTGTAAATGGAGATATTTTATATATATGAATGCCCCTATACACAAGTCAAAATTCTGTTACAGCTGCTGCTTTTGAAAAAACTCAAATTTACAAGAAAGGACTTTTAAAGTAAGTTCAGTTTTATCTCCTGTGTTTTTATAACAGCTTACAGAAGCACAGCACTCTGATGCTGCAGTGTCATGGCCCTTACTCTTGGTGACAGAGTTAATGACAACAGCTTGCACTGATTTGTCCCTTGTTCAGACTCCGTGCTGCCCCTTGCATTGTGCCAGTGCAAGGAATTCAGGGAACTGATCTGAATTAAGGAACTCTTAGAAAAAGACAACAATCTTACTGGTTCATTCTACTAGGCAGCTTCACAAACGTTTGTACTAACAGTGGAAATGTGGGAAAGACATGAAATACCACCATTGCTGAGAAAATCTGTCCTGGAACCACTATGTGGAAGAGGGCATTCATACACAAAGCTCTCCTAGAGTAAGAAAAGTTACTTGATTCTGATATGTAAGGTAATGTATTCATTTTGCTTTCTCTAAAAGCTGTAGATTTCCACTGAGTTTTCACTGGAGTTCAACTGAGGCTATAAAATACTTAATTTCTAGGCTCTTTATTAGAACATACTCTTTGAATTCCAAAGGATCTTTCCTGTTTTGTTTCCTTCAGAGTACTGAAAACTTTCTGTTATTGTAAGAAAAGAACTTAAAATGTAAGTACTTGGAACTTAAACCAAAATTTAACAGTAGGTAGGTGTTACTGAACAGGAAATGAATGCTCTAAAATTGCAGGAGCAGTGGTTAAGCAGTTTTGTTCTGCTTTTTTTTCTTCAGGTTGTTCATATAAAGGTACCTTGTTATTAGCTTTATTCTGTGCTAAAGAGGAGTTGTGGAAAACAACACTGTAATAAACTTAGGTGGAAAAATACTCGTGGGCTGGAGTTTCTGGGGACTACCACAGTGAAAACAAGATGTACCAAATGCAGTAACATAAAGCGAGAAGGGGCAGCTTTTGCTCTGAAATTAAACTCCCAGACTTTAAAAACTGTCTGTTTTGCTTAATTCATTCAATGGGTGTTGAAATATAAAAAATTAAAATAAAATCAGTTATATTTTGGATTAATTGGTAGAGGGTTTTTAGTTTTTCAGAAGTCAAAGGAATAACACACTAGAAGCACAGCACACAAAAATGCATGAACGTTCTTAGTGTCAACAGAAATGTACTAATTAAAGAACAGCAATACAAATTGTGCTTTACCCAGTAGCTGGCTAATTGCTCCCTGGTCACACAAATTAATGTTCACAGCATCATCATAAAGGAACACAACAAATCTCAGCACTCTGAGGCCACAGCGCATTTGTGCAAGTTTGTTGCCACGACCACCTGTTCCATGGAAACTGTTACCTTGATGAAAGAAAGGATCTGTGGAGCAATCACAATGAACAGTGGTTTTGGCAGACAGTGTATGTTGAGAATAAGAATGTGCTCAGGAAAAATAAAAAAAAACCCAAAACACAACAACAACAAAAAACCCCCTTGAAGTTAGAAATTATTCTTCTTAAAACCATCTAGTAATAAGCCTTTCTGTGTAGGACCTTTGGTCAACATTTAAAATCATTATACATTTTTTAACTTTAATAGGTTTATGAGCAGTTTTCAAAATTCAAAGTATGTTCTTCAGCATGACACTTAATATCAACATTTTGATCTCCATTCAACCCAAATACAAATTTCTTCCCAGGAAGACATACCAATTTTATGATGAAAAATATCTATCCTTAGAAATCTGGTCAACAAAACTGAGTGCACTTAGTTATCTTTTTGCTTAGCTCACACTCTTATCTGATGCCCAGGAGCCAGCTTTAGTCTGGAACCTGTCTCACTGTGTACAGCTCTGAGTTAACATGTCCTGTGCCATGGCAGGAATTACTGGTTGGACTTCTTGCCACAAGGGAAGTGCCTGGCTCACTTAGAACACAGACAGCAGAGGTGTTTGGCTGCCCATACAGATGAAGGAATATCAACATAGTGGTACACAGGGAAAGGGGAACCAGGTTATCCATCAGTAGAAAAAAAAAAGGATGGCTGTTTTTTGGAAACATTTGTTTCCTAAGTGGCCTACTGAAAAAGAATCATTCTGACATCATGAGTTTTACATTTTCCTTTCCTCTCAAAGGAAGTAAGTTCAGCTGAACTGTTTTGAGATTAGCTGTGTGTGAAAGCCATGAGCACCCACTGACCTTGGCCTATACACCATTCTAGGAACACAAGGAGAAGAGTATTCGCTTGGCAGGACAAATATTTATCTACTAACACAGGAGCCACTGAAGCTAAAACAGCGATTGCATGAAGCTGTAATTCTTCATATTGGGCAGCAGACCAGTCATGAAATCCAGGCTTTTGATTTGGTTTTACATAACAAAGCAAAGCTGGCATCACATGATTTTCTCTGAGGAGCTGCAGAGTCCAAACAAAGAAAAAGAGAGACAGTTTACAGGTTTCACATGTAAATAAGAAAAATCCAAAGCATGAGTCAACTTTATCTGTCCTACATGAACAAAATTATTTTTTTATTGAGAAACTACATCACGAACACTACAAGTACAGGCAAACTCTTCTTATATTCTGTAGCTTTGCCACAGATTGCAGTTTGTTAAATTTTATTATGTTCTTTAGGTGTATTTCAGTAATGCTCTAGAGTCACTTGTGAGCAATTTTCCTAGCATGGTCTAAGTTTGTAACTTTCTAAAATAGAAATTGTATGCTGCTTTCCAACAGCAGGACTTGGTCTGAAGCTGTGTATGAATTCTTGATTTGGAGAACAGATAATTTCAGTGTACTGGACGATGCCAGATGGACAGATAAGTAATATTCTTGTGATTCCTTTGTCTCTTTTCTTTTTTTTTTTACTTATTATTTCTGTTCTATTACAACTTACCTGTGCAGCAGATCGGTCTTTGGATAAGATTCCTATTACATTAAATAGTAACTTCTTCATCTCAAAGTCCTCATAAGAGCAGTTAAGTTTAAAACCTTTTACCAAGGGATTGGGAAGTTTAACTATGAAGGAAATTGTAAATAAGTTTAAAAAAATCATAATTAAAAGCAAACATTGTGTAATTATGCAGTATGGAATCTCTTACCTTCAGTAAATGTTGCAAGTACTATTAAGAGCTCTGCAAATCCACTTTCCTAATAGGTAGTCAAAAAACATACATTAATTAAATTAAATTGCAGTGACATTAAGACTTATGATTTAATTTTGGTTTGGCCTTTTTCTTCAGAACACGAGGTTTAATGTATCCTATGGCAGAATAAACAGAATTTTATCAAAGAAGAGCTCAAACACTTGGACATTATACAATAATAACTAACTGCAATCCTAAGGGTACAATTAGTTAAATCCATGTTTCATTTAGTACAAGTCTGAACTTCTATGGGGAAGTCCCAAACACACGTATTCACTACAGTAATCTAAAACAAGAAAACCATATTCTCAGTGCTCTTAGAGCTGTGTTTTTTAAAATGCATTTGTTCATGTTTTACATCAAGGTCATCAGTACATATAATTTTGTGGCTTCAGTTATGCAGACCAATACACTTCAAGTTCAGTGCACTTACAAGTAAACATACGAGAACTGCACGTATGGGCAAGAAGAACTTACCAATATCCCATATGAAAAGCTCAGAAAACAAAATCTCATAAATCACAGCTCCTAGAGAGCTAAGTGAAGGACAATAATGTCTCATATAACCATGGATAAGACCAAAGCCAGGAGGTGTCTATGCAGCACATTAGAAGCAAAAGAGTTTGGTTTCAGAGGTAAGCAATTAGCAAAAGACAGTCTTATTCTAACACAGAGAAATAATTAATATCATTATGAACTTTACATATATTTTGCAGTTTCCTTGTGATGAGAAAACTGTCTTCCTTTTCAAAGGCTCAGATTCTTATGCTGATTTCTGAACTATGTAAAATACAAGACTCACTTTTCTGAAGTTGGATAGTATATTAACAAAAAAAGGGAACATTCTGAAGCAAATTTCTCTAGTATTTTCTATAAGGCAGGATTAAATGGTAATGTTAATGTTTTTTTCTACCTGGTATTTATACCTTGTAAAATCTCTAGGCAGGCTGAGAGTAAAGAAGTTAAATTAAATTGTTTTAATATTTTCTTTGCATAGAACCAATTTTTCCTTGTTTTAGTATAAGGAATTAAAAATACATATCCTGTTTCCTTATCTTGTAGGGAAAAAATGCCCTGTTTCTACAGCCAGATAAATAATTTGAATGGTTTAGACATCAAATATGTTGCTACAATAGTATAAGAGACATTTCGTACTAGTTAAATGAAAAGCTTGAATGAAAAGTCTGTACTCTTCAGTACAGACTACAACATGTTTAGTAACACGGCCAATTGGAAAAATTCTGTTCCATAAGAAAGTAATATATTCCTGAACAGCCAATAGATCCACAGGGATTTGATTGCTTAATTATTCAGTATGAGTGCCACAACTTCATTTGAAGCTCTAAATCTTAACTGTAAAACAAGAGACTAAAGGAATATTAACGTCTATAAAAAGTTAATTTCTCTGCAGGTTTCTCATAAAAATTCTGGAATATTACAAAAGAATGAGTCATCTACATTTCAGGCAAGTCATGGTAGTGCATTATGTGACGTAGTCTTTAGAAGAATTTATGTGCCTCTTATTAACTAGATCTAAGTAATTATTTTCTTAGAATCTTACTTAGAGCTCCTGAGCTCATTTTTGGACAACCCTTCTTGTTCCAGTTATGAGGCACACATTGAATTTGGGACATCTGAATGTAGCCTACATCTTCAAACAACAAATGAGATTTGGTGCAAAACTCATTATAGGAGAATGGCACATTCAAGAATCTGTACAAGAATATAAGAGTTAACATTAACTTTTGCACATAAATAAGGTTGATGCTAGTATTCTGGGCTAATGACCTACAGATTTTAAGTCTCTTTGAGATAAAGAAAATTGCAGAAAGAAAAATTGTTTTCTTGCTCAGCAAATCCAAGAAAGAAAAAAGCACTGGAGACACAGTAGAAAAAAATATTAGAACCCTAATGGGGAAGAATACTGAGCCTATAATAGCAAAGGAGAAGTGATTAGTCTCTGGAATACAACTCTAAATACTTACAATCATGGGTGCTGCATGGTTGTCAGCTATGAATGTGGCAATCACCAAGAGGTCATTCCGTAGCTCATAATCGCAGTGCCGGAAGCCACGCATGAGAAGGTCTACAAATACTTCTTTCAAAGCACTTAGAAGAAAATGAAATACATTTTACCTTTTCCTTTGATATTCTAATGTCAGACAGCTCTACGTATATGAATCCTCATTCAGCATCATACTTTTCAAAGCCTTAGGGTTTAACTGGAAGAGAAATTACTTAAAACTTTATTATGAAATGGATTCTTTTGGGTACCACTAGACATCCAATTTATTCATATATGCAAGATGAATGTATTAAAAATTGCACCTTCCACTGTTTGTGTTATAATTAATTATTACAAAGACACAGTATTTACTCAACCGTGAAACTGGACATTGCTGAATGATTAATGAGAAGAAATAGTCTAATCTTAAATACTTAAAACAGTCTAACTCATGAAGGAAGAACCCGTTATTTACTCCAGTAGGGGATCTAGAAACAAACCTTGTATATCATGGGATAAAATTATTTATAATTTTATAACGTAAGGATTTAAACAGTGAAGGAATACTGGCCTGTTGAGCCTAATGTGGGAGCCTGAAAATGCTGCAATTAACTTTTTTATGGTACAAAGCAATTGGTAGGGCTATTTCTCCTGCACTGTGCAGCAGAGCACCTTGTTCTTGCCCTATAAGAGCAACAACTGTGTTAATACTGAAAACTTAATGAGGACATAATAAGAGACCCGTTTGCATTTCTCTCATTCAATTTCAAACAAAATGCTACACAATAGAGTGCTTTAGATGTCTCCAGAATTACAATGTTAATTCATAAAATGCTCTGTGTACTTACTGTACACATTCCAAGCTATTGAGCTGATTAACAACTTCTTCTTTTGAGGTGTTTTCTAGCAGGTTCCATAGGATATCTGAGGAACGGAACACCAGCTGTCCGGAGGGATCAGCACCATTTAGATACAAACAGAGCCTGCTGGCTGCTTGGGCCTTCACCATTAGTCTGCAATTTATTCCTGAAATTATGAAAATCTGAGTAATTAATTCTCTGTAGATCAGTAATTGTTTCAGGCATGTTCAAAGAACAAATGATCTAAGATCAGCGGTAATAGGATTATTGAAAGAACAGTTTATACTAACCAGAGCTGGAAAGATGCTGGAGAGCTTTAAGTACCCACAACTTCTCAATAAGTTGATTTTCAACTAACGCTAGTGACAAAACAAGAGTTTCTGCTAATCCTCCTACTTCAGCCATCTGGATTTTATAGCTTGCTCTTGTTGGCTGGTAACCTGCACATACAATAGCTTTAGTTGTAATGCAATAAATATTCAGAATTTTTGTTTCTTCAAAAAATATTCATCCTTTCTCAAGAAAGGATTGAGAATCAAGTATCATATTTCAAGCAGTTAAGAAAAACAATCCAATACACAAGATCTGCTTTTCTTATATCTGATTAGTGCCTAAAACACATCCAACAGACTCACTGCCTAAAACATATCCAACAGACTCACTCTCAAGCAGATTTAAATGCTACATAAACAAATTAATTGTTTCTTAGAATTCTGACAATGAAAGCAAAAGCAGGGTTATAGAGGTGAAAAACTTCAGTCATGCAGGAAGTTGCTGGTGCACAACCTAGTTCTCTTCTGTAGCCTGTTCACTAGAGAATTACTGCACTCTGTCATCATATTACTTAAAATAGGTGAATCCAAACTTTGCTTTACACGGCTGAGTTTCTAATGTGTCCGTTTTTATTTTTGTCCATGCATATGCAAATCTGTATTTCATTACTGAATTACGGCGAAGGTGAAGCATTGAGAAAATAAATTTATATTTATATATGCTAACTCATGAAAGTAAAGTTTATCTTAAGCAGCTTAAATACATATATATGTGTGCGTGTAAATATATATGTCAAATGTCATGAAGTACAAGACTGATAAATACAGATAATGCACATGGTGAAATGAGTTTTAACTAAGCATAAACACTGATAGGCTCCAAGTTGATATTACTTTATAGATAAGAGAACTCTGCAGGGTCGAACTTTGGCAAGATTTACATATATGCTTAGAGAGGAGATATTTGACTTTTAAAAAATCAGACTGAAACACATTCTGCATTTCAAGATATCTTATTTTCTAAATCGGAAGAAGAAGAATAAAATTGCTCAATTACATTCACTTATCCCGATGGAATTACTTACAGATATAGAACTAAATGTACACAGAGCTACTTGCAGGATTTGAGTCTTGTTTGTAAGGTGAAAACAGATTTGGATGCTTTCATATTTCTAGAATTTTGAAAGGGCTGTAGTAGCTGCAGGTTCTTTAGGCCTCCTAAAATAAATGCAAACTTGTAAGAGGGCACAGGACCAGTGCCCCACTGCAGGAACACAGCAGGGGAGAACACTGACATCAAGCATGCTCCTTGAACTGCACTCGAGCCACACTGTGGCAATGTTCACCTGAGGTTTGGCTGCCTATAAATCCAGTGCTGTCTCAGAGCACAGTGATGCTGTGCCCCTCTGGGAGGGGATCCATGACTGACTTCAACTGACAACAGTCTCTGGCACCATCATAAGAGTCAAAGGAATTATATGATAGTGGATTCTGACCATGCCTGAGTTCATGCATAGCCTCTTTCTGCAGAGACAAGTCACACAATTTATTCAAACCTATGCTTAAATGTGTCCATATAATATGAACTCAGTCAAGTTTAGATGGGCTCAGATCTATCCCTCACAACACAAGTGGAACAAGAGCTGCTTCTCTACAGTCTACATATAAAAAGCTGAAAACTACATTTCCCTTCTCATAAATCTGATCCTAACTACTTTTTTCCCCCCTCCACTATGCACATTTCAGAGATCTTGTATCACTTCACATTTTCTGGATGCTATTTAATGCTAATTCCATAAGTGTAAAAATTAATTCCTTGTACGTTGATGAACTTACTTCACATTTAGAATATGCACCTCTATAAAAACATGTGAATTGCACATTTGCCAATTATATATATGCTCTATATTTAATATATGAGATACAGTAACCATAGTTATAAAGAAAAATTAATCGATAGCTAATTAAAAGAGGCACTTCAAAGTAGCTGGGATCATTAAAAAGCAAAAATACCGTGCTCTACCTGAAAGTAGTTTTCCTGGTAGCTCCATATTATAAAAGCTAACAATAGACTTACAGATTTGTATTTTAACTTGAGAGCTTGGCACTCTCATCAAGTAACCTGTCAGAAAGAGAAAGAAATGTAATTTACAGACTTTAAAATTTTTTTAGAAAGTATTAACACAGTATTCTTCTTTTTACAGCACTTAGTATTACCTTTGGTCATATCCCCTACAAATCTGTAATTTCATGCAAAGTTTATAAAATATTCAAGAGACAGAGACTCCCACACTGGAGAGCAAAAAGGGGTCTTAGAAGAGTAGCATAAGTTTAATCAAAAAGTCACCTTCTGTGTTTTATGGCTACAGACACTTCTAAGACACTGGATGTTATTCCAGAAGCTGTGGAATTCTGAGGAAAGCTACTACACTAAGCTGTTGTCAATCATTACAATGTCATTAGAAACTCTTCTTCTAAGCAGATACAATATGAAAAAAAGGGAGCATAGAAAGATCTTTTTCTCAAGTTAAAGAAAATTTCATGTACAGATACCAGTGTGTAATATGAATAACATAAACAATCCTTCCTATCTTAGTGTCTTTTAGTGGCTTTTTGGACATCTAACTCTAAAGAGAACCTGGAACCGCTTGCAACCAGGTGGTCATTCTGCTGCCTACTTGGATTTGTGAAAATAAAGACTTCTAAAAGTATTTTTTATCCATTTCAAGGATATTTCTTTCATGTGTGACAGGATGATTGTGCTACCTTTCTACCATTTATGTCTTACTATGAACTGAGCTGTATTACCACTCTTGCTCTATTCTGAATCCTTTTTACCTACAGTGCTTACAGTATTTTCTTTGAAAATCACAAATGTGACATGAAAAAAAAATGTAAGAGGGTCATAAAAAGATATTTTGGTATTAAGAGGTCCAGTGACATTAAGACATGACTTTGACACCTTTTCCTCAACAGCACTCCTAAAAGAGGCTTCTGAAAGACAGATGGCTCAGATGCAACAGGAAGCTGAAGCCAGAAACTACTGCCCTTAGTAAGGCATGGCATTAAACTGTCTTGTACTTTGCCTTTGTAGCTGATAATTCTCAGGCTTTTGGGTTTTGAAGGTTTGAGCTGGAAGTCAGGAGTTACTGTTTCTCACTCGTGTCTTCCATTTGGTTTCAAAGGAGAAAGAAGGACACATGCTCCTCGCATCCCAGGTTTCACTGTTTACAGTAATACCCCCATTTCTCAGATCGAGATGAAATGGAACAGGCTATATACAGGTTTAGTTCTTCATCTGTACTGATAAAGTCTTCTCACGTAGCTTTTGACATTGGCTAATAGGTAATTCTGCTAGCCAATCTGCAGGTTAACTGCAGAGCAAAGTAAAAATTGTTTCTAGAACCAAAAAGCACACAGGATTGTACAAATAATTTAAAGAAATTACCTACATTTACCAAGGAGTAACAATAAATTTAAATTGTTCTACTAATACAGTTGATTTTATTGTGGCATAATAATAATTTTATTGTGGCATATCAGGTTACACTCACCCAGTTGTGCAATGGATTGTGAAACTTCAACGGCATAGTTTACTTCATCAGATGATTTCTTTTTTTGAAATGGTAACCTGAAAAATGAAATTTAAAAATATTACAACTATGCTTTAATCAAGTCACCAGAAAAGTTCAGCAACTCTTCTATTCTTCTTTGATAATTTTTGCAGATAAGGACACTTTTTCTAGGATGACCGCATTCTTTGCAATGCTGATTATACACTGAAAGCTTCATAATCTGCAATTACGTGTTGGCAATTACTGGTACATGTTCATAGATAATATTTTCATAATTCAAATATGATGCAAAAAGACATGCTGAATAAACAAGTGTGGAAGACTAAATCCTACAACCTAGACACTATCAGGCTACTGCAGAGTTAGGCTATGTACAGACATGTGCAGAGGTGGGAAAAAAGGGATCATATCTCTGGGCAAGACGTCTTGAAACTGATAAAAGTAAAAAAAGCCAATAAACTGACACCAGATAGCCCAACAAAAAAATTTATTTTTAAAAACAGAATATTAATAAATCCTCAGTAACATATTCCAAATACTCAGATACGACATAAACATGTAAGTGCTAAAAACTGTCTAACAGTAAACATTGCAATATTATGCTAACGTCTCTGCAGCACATACTGTAGAAGCAGCTTTCTGGTAGGTTTACCTCTGTAAACACTGCCAGAGGAAAAAAAAGGAGAGAGCAAATAATGGAAGGAATGTTGGGGGGGGCAGGGGAGGGAGAAACAAGACATTTAAAAAAAAAAGTGGGAAGAAGACAGGTAAACAGAAGCAGTTAGGAAACAGTGGAATATTTTACTGGAGAAATTCATGTATCTGAAACTGAATTTTAAAAAAACCCAGCCCCTGCCTCTGGTTAAAGGATTCTCTGTCATGTGAAATAGTAGTGAATTGTGGTGGAATTTCCATAGTACAGAAATTAAAGCAAAACCCAAGGGTGCAATTTTCCAAAATATATTCGTTGCAGAAACCACAATTAGTGCTGAACTGCTCCAACAGACGAAAAGTCTCACAGCTACATTTTACCGACCTCATACACTCATTCTCAGTTTTGTCATGCTTCTACCAAACACCAAAGAAAATTAAACTCTGTGATGTACCTCCTCATTCCCCACTGTGTGGCAGCAAAGAAAAGCAGTACAACTGAGGGTGATTAGGGAACTAAAAGATTCAGCTGAGTAGTTCTGTGATTATTAAACCTAACAGCTGTGAGGAAACGATGTAAAAATGTGTTTGAATATCTGTTTTACTATGCCACTAATTTTCTATCTGGCAGTTTGTTTTTTTCCTCCCTTATTCTCCTCAAATGAAATTAAATACATGAGTAACTGTAGTTACAAGCATATCATAAGTAACTTTACTGAATTACTGAGGACGAAAAAACTATTGAAAAGTGTGGATAACACCTAAATTCTATTCTACAGATTACCTAACATACAGTATGAAAACAAAGATGCCCAAAAGTTAATGCAATACATTTTTAAAGTAAACATAAATCCTAAATCCTGTGGAGGTTCATTCTCTTCCATAATACGGCTTGCCATTTTGTAAGGCTTACCTTCAGGTACTAGAGCGTATTTGTGTCACCCTAAGTTTTAAAACTCACTTAAGAGGTTGTCTGAAACAGCAAAAAACACCTCAATACTACTTAGCTGCTGAATCTTTTGAGGCCAGCAGTTCCAGAATGACTTAGGCTATAAGACACCTTGGAGAACCTTGCTTCCAAGCAAGCTGAGGCCAAGTTCAACACAGTTTTGAATTATGTAATATGTAACTGCACAGATACTGAACTGCTAAAATGGGTCCCTTCTTCATATCAACAGAAACTGGACACAAGTAAAAGACAGTTGATGAAAAGGAAGGATGATACAATGGATACCTTGCAGATACAGGTGCTTTGTAGATAAATGCTGTATGGATATGTCAGTTGCCTTAGAAAATGTATAAACCTTTTAATAAGCAGTGTTTAAATCTCTAAAAGAGGGGCTGAGGTACTTACCCAAATAATTTAATAAGTTCACATAAAGGCTCAGTGAAAGCTCCTTGTTCATTCATTTTTTCTGCACACAGGTTAAGAATTTCAGTAATTTGTGCTACGTTCTTAAGGGGCTTTTAATGTAAAATTAAGGAAATCGGATCGTCTGTACCACTGTGAATCAGATGAAAAAGCTGAAAACTGTGCTCATCACACTTCAAAGACAAAACCAAGAAGAAAAAAGACCAATGCTTCCAAAGTTAGGTGTTTAAAAGAAGTATGTGAGTCAATATTTAGGCTTTTCAAAGCAGCATTACTTTTACATACGTACAACTTTTGCTAATCTGATTTAGGTGTGTATTCAGCTGAACTCACTGGAAGTTCAGCACTAAATTTCTAAAAATGGAGGATGGAAAGTTTTTACATCACAGTGTCAGATTTACCTATCTAAATTCTAAGACAGCCTTTTGATATTTAAACTGTTTTTTATTCTAGTCCCAAGTGACTAACTGAAGTTCGAAAATCTGGTCCCAAATACATATTGAGATTATTTACTTTAGGGTAGAGGCACAAAATCAAAACTGAACAGATAACTGAGACTGAGAAGTTACTACCACTCCACTGACTCATAGAAACTGCCTTTAAATACACAACTCAGTTGTAATGTGATGCCTTAAATCACTGTGCAATTACCTGAACTGTATGAAATTAATCAGATTTTTCCATATGCTGACATCCTTCCTAGTACTTCTCATTATCGGAACCTTTCAGTTTGTACTGTAAATATGAAAAAAAGCTTCAGATAAATTAATCTGACTTCATTTTTCTTTAAAATGTCCCCTTACTGGAAGTCACTGCTTTTTTATCTGCTGTTTTGTAAGTAGTGGCAATTATTATGCTTTTCTATGCTGAGTTGAAAGTACACCAGTTACATTTTGGACACTTTCAGCCACTGTACAAGTGAGAACCCTCTATTGTATTTTGTGACAAATGAATCTAATATCCAAGAATCTTGCCAACCTACCAACCTTGTCTGTGTGCACACAAGGAGGCCAGTGATGACAATGTATATGGATCATCCCTATTCTCCATGTGGAAGCACAGTACAGCATCAGATGCTTTGCTGAAAAGTCAGAGTATTACCATACATAAAACAGATTCCGGAATTCTACAGTGGCAAAAAGGATACAAGTCCATTTTCAAAATGCTTGACTACCTTCTTGAGTGTTTTCAGCTGCTCCTTTTCCAAATCTTTCTTAAGTAAAAGAATGAAAAGCAGGTTTTAATTGCAGTTTGCCCTAGAACATTAAACGATTATGTTTATCCCCTTTTAAGTTTAAATGAAAGTGGAAACCAGATTAAAAAGTTTACAAGACACACCAAAATTCCGAAAGTGCTTTGCAGCAGGATTAACTCCATGATGAAGCTCATTTCTAAATATGAAGTCTGTTCTCTTGTAACTGAGGCTTTTTAAAACTTTTGTTGAAACGTGTGGACTCTTTCTCTTAAATTCTTTGGGATTCTTTGCAAAGCAACTAAGAAAATCAAACCTATGTCACCCACAACATAAATGTGTAAGCCTGTAGGTCTAAGTGGCTTGGAGTGCTCTGCACCACTAGGAAACAGCCTTCAAATTCAAAGCTGAAAACAACTGAAGTGAGGATATGTCAGGGTGTGTCAGCAATGTGCAGCATTCACTTCAGCTCTCCTGAGCACCTGCAACTTGGGGCAGGCTGGGAAGTCATTTCAGGAACCTACAAGCCCAGAATCCCACAGGCATTTTATCATGTATCTTATGCTCTATACAGAAGCAGTATCCGGCACTTTTTTCTTCAGTCAGCAAGTTTATTCTATCAGCTGTGTATTAAAAAAGGGGGAGAGGGGAAAGATACAAATACTTCTCTGTGGGGCATTAATTTAAAATGTGCTAGGTTTAACCAAGCTCTTGTTTAAGTGTATAAATTATCCATATCAAAATTATTTGATGGCTTAGTGAATTCAATCTGCCAAATCATCTTGTGGAGACTAAAAATCGTCTGGAAAAAGCCCACGAGATACTGCTTCTTCTGTGTGCCTCAGTAGTTGTATTTATTCTTCACCACCGACCTTTGTGTATTTCTCCTTCATTTAAAATCACCTCCCTGGAGAACTGTTAGCAGTTAACTTGAACAATTACATAAATTCATGACATACTTTCAATAAGGTTGTATGTATATCTGTTTCCCACTGTAGGTTTCACTACTCTAAAACTCTCAAACAGGCTAGAAATTCTGCATGTCCAGTTTTTAAATGCATGTGCTTTTGTCTTTTTTTAAGTACCTGTGTGATCTTCTCTATGTATTTTTAATATAAACCCAGAATTGGCATAATTTTTTATAACAATGATCATCTCCAGAAGCATTCAAATACGAGAAGAAATACTGGGCTTTGTTCTCTGTAGCTCCAGCCACCTGTGCTGGATATAATAAACCTATCTGAGTTTATTCAGGGCGGGTGCTAAAGTAACTGTATCAAGCATTTGTCTAAGCCCCATTACTACCTGTGTAACTGAGACAGCAAGGTACCAGGGTTACTTACTGAGTTATCAGGGTTACTTACTGAGCCCGAACTTTTGAGCAGTTTGATGATGTGATCCAGATCCACTGATCTCAACTGTGTATCCTGAAAAAGCAACACTTTTAACCTTTTTTTTTTTTTTTTTTTTTGAGATNACACACTTTTTTCCTTTTTTTTTTTTTTTTTTTTTGAGATTTTGCTTTTAAGGTGCTTAAAATGTGAAATAGCCGCGTTAAACCAATATGAATTTACCCAGGGACAGGTAAATCCAGGCTGTGTGCGGAGCACAAACCAGGGCTTGTTCTCAGTCCGAGGAAGCCACCAGGGCGGGGCAGGGCAGGGCAGGGCAGGGCAGGGGTTCCGGGCCAGCAGCGGGGCTGGGGNCCGGCCGTTGCCATGGGAGCGGCGCGGCACCTCCTCCCGGCGCCGGGGCCCGGCTCGCCCGCACCGCCACAGCCTGCGGGGCCCGTCCGGCCCCTCCTGCCTCGTTCCGCTGCTACAGCTCTGCCGCGACCCCCGCGGGTGACGCCCTCCTCCACCCTGCCAGAAAAGTCACTTCGTGGGCTGTTATCTGTGAACGCGGCCTCTCGGCGAGAAAACCATTTCCCCACCCCGTGCGGTGCAGAGGCTCGGCGGCTCCCGCATGCTGGGGAGNGCGGCTTCCACATGCTGGGGAGCTGGAAAGGAAGAGGCTGGTCGATCCCTAAGAAATAACAATGAAAATACCCTCCATGAAAGACCACCATGACAAACCCCAGCCAGGAAAGCGCTGCCTGGAGTAGCACAGCAGCGAGAAAGGGGGCGAGAGGAACCTTTTCTCTGCATAGACCAATACAAAAAAATAATAAAGGCAGGGACAGAAGGGCAAGGGGATGTAGATATGTTCTACTTGCAAACAGCGAGCAGCTGGTCAGGGCTTAGTTGACAGCTGAGATTCAAGGATAGCACAGCGCTTGGTGTGCTCACAGGTACTCTACCGGACTGCTCACTTTAGCTGCCCTTCCTAGGATTTGGATACACTTTGGGCAAGTTGCACACACGTTATGTTGGATATGCACATATCCCAAGTCTTTGAGTGCAGGCACTGTTGATGCCAACCTCAGTTTTCATTAACAAACAATTAACCACAGTGATTCCAAACAAATATTTGAATATGTGAATAAATTTATTAAATGCTAATATAGCTGTTTAAATCTCCAGACAGCTTTTATGTGAAAAGAAGTGATAACAATAAAGAAACACATCTTTATGACTCCAATTATAACCAGCACAGTTCTTATTTTCATTTTTCCCAGCTTGTATGCTACACCCCTCCCACTTCATACCTGCCTTCTGCAGAAATAAGGTGCACGTCACGTTTAGTACTCACATACGCTATAGAGTTCTCTTCCCATCAAAGGGAAAATACACAATATTGTGTATTTGTATATACACACAAATACCCATGCACACTCTGCGTTTAGTAGAAGTTCATCCTGTATGCGACTCCAAAATGATGGCAAAAATATAGCCTAGCATAGTACGGGACTCTGAATTTAGAAAATGCAATGAGCCCTTTGACATCCATGACATCCCGAGTTGCGATCATAGAACACAGGCCGTACTAAGGCGGGACCTGTAGCACATTATATAGTGCCCTCACATGATGTGACAATGCAGCTGGAGCTGGTGTTTGACACATTTCATCGGTCCATCTACACACAGCTCTCCATCACTCTAACCACTTCACTGGCCCTTCCATGTTCTACTTAAATATTTGTTTCTGTGGACATTCTGTTTTGTATGGGAGCTTACACTGGATGGAACAAGATTTCCTATTAAGCATCTGAGATTAATTGTGCTGACAATGCTTATATGTCTGCAGGCAGTTAGCTGAACAAGCTGGATTATATTTTTTTGCCCCTTGGTACCCAGATAGGAACTGAAGTTGTATGTACTCAAAGTTTTAGAGTTTATATAAAAAAAACTGCTAACATTTATATTTATTGTAGCTTAAGTGGTTTTAAGTTTTGTTGCTCCATGTTTTGAATGAAAAATGTATAGAGAATATATCTCAATTGGGCAACTTAGTCTGTAAATTATAAGCTTAGGTCACATGCCATTGTTGTCACTGTTCCAAAGATCATGTTGCAAAGCTCCATTTGCTCACTGTGCACCTTCTTCAAAATGAAGCTTTTAAAATTTGGGATGAAAGCTATATCATTAAAGTTCGAATACAGGGATTCTTCTGCCTTTGGCAAATGGCAAATGCCCATCCTCAAAAACATGTATCAACTGTGAAAATATTTACTCAAAAGTTAATAAAGCTCAAACAGGCTTATATTGTATTTTAATCACATCTACCTCTTCTATGGGTAATGAAAATATTCAAGAAACCAAGGCCTTACTTATGAGAGTATTGAAGTTTAGCCTTACAAATGCTAAGAAACGTTAAAAAAGTAGACTTGACGTAAAGAGGATTTCTGTTTTGACAGATGACAAACTATTTTGGTGTGAAGACAGTTCAGCAAACTCTGTTCTTGAGGTAAAAATTAAAATTCATAAAACCACAGGACTCTGTGTGTAGGGCACAGCTGTGTGTTAGAAAATCAAGGTTACATATTGAGGTATGCCATTAATCTCCTGTTGCTTTGTTGAATGAATTATTTCCTCTACCACTCAGTATTCGCTGTTTCACAAATTAGGTTGCAAACTTTTAAAGGACTATTATTCAGTATATACCTTTTATGTGCTGCAATGGGGGTCTTCAGCTCTAGTCAAGTGATGTCCTTTCCTTGGCTGTATTGAACCTGTAGGTCTTTAAAGTACAGAAATCAGAGTATTTTAAAGAATCCTGTTGACTTCTTGACTTCCTTTTCATTCTTCTTTCCTTTTTTTTTTCTGTCCTGACAGACCTTCTGTGTTTGATATTCACAGAAAAAAAGGAAAAGACCTGTGAAGTGGCTGGCAGTAGACTCAACCTTAAACCCGTGAAGTCAACAGAGCTTCCAACATCTGGATTTACCTGCCTGTACTATTAAAATACAGTGTTGAGGTCATGGGGCGGTAGGGAATTGAGGGGAACTTTCACATTGATCTTTATTACTGAAAGGAAATGCAGTAAATCACAGGACACAGAACTTGTACTCTTGTACAGTACAAGGTAAGGCTGGACAAAGGTGTGGGGCCCCAGCTGCTGGCATAATACCAACATTCAGTAGAAAAAGCACTGAGATATAGAGATACGGGAAGATTAAAAAATAAAAGCCAAGAAGAGACAGACTTCAAGGTCCAAAATGTTAGGTTAGGCATGGTACAAACAGGTATTAAATGTTCTGAATTTTAAAAATACGTACATTCCATTTGGGAGTCTGGGAAGGCAATGTAACCTAATGTGAAAGCAATGCAGATGCTGCCAGCTCCCCTGACCCATGCATCTTTACTTCTCTGAACTCAGAACAGTTTATGCTGCTGCAGTTTAATCAACAGTTAAGCAGGATTATACCTCTCATGTATTGTTTTCCTTTTATGCTGGTGTAAGCCTCTTAGGAAAAAAGTTATGTATTTCTAAGAGAAGGACTGCAAAGTGCTTTACCTGTTTGTTTCATTTAAACAGTAATGCTTTTTCATACGCACAACCAGACACTTGGCAAACTTACTGGTGCCCAGCAGTCTCATAACGGCCAAACATTTTGTTGAATGAAAAGTGGACTGAATATATGTTGATTGTACCGTAGTGTTCACTCTTGTGTTCTGAAAGCATGGAGAATATCTTAAGAGTAGGATAAGGGATATAGCTATCCAGCATGTCTGTGTGAAAAATCTGTTATCCAGACATTGAAAAAGAAATAAATTGCCCTTACAATGTTTTTATGAACTCACATTCAAGTTTTATCTCTCAGAGAAAATGTTGATCAAAGCACCCATGTATTAGAAAGAAACACAAGCTAAAATTTATTCTGCATAAGCACAGAAGAAAAAGCAAAATACCTTACATTGATATTTATTGATTTTTGTGTAAAACACAGTCTATGGAAAAATAGGTAAGAGCATTACTAATAATTTATAATAGCCCTGTTCAGAGAGACAGCACAAACAGTCTGACAAACACAACTACAAAGAGAATATTACACATGGGAGACATATTATGCTCACTCTAAGACACTGCCAACGAGGCATGAGAAACAATATATAATGACAGAGATCACTGTTCAAGTCAGTTATATGTGTCACTTATTTTAAAGGCTGTAATCCAATTAATTCAAGCAGTATCATACAGTGATACAATATCAATACTGCAATATTACTCATTATATTGATAGGAAATACTACAGGATGAATGGCCAAGAAATCAAAACCTTGTGTATTAGGAGATGCACTGTCTGCAAGGATCTACGCATATGCATCCATTACCACTCATATATGAAAATATTATACTGAAAAACTCTATCTAATTTTTATGCACCTGATATATCTAACTTTCAGGAAGAGGAAAGCTGTTTCCTAACTGTATTCATACCTGTGAAATTTATAGCCACTTGGGAAACTCATTGCCTTATATTAATTAACGATTTCCTTTAATGCTAGTTGGGCAGCTAATACCATACAGACACACAGAGACACTATTTTATAGGCAATTAATGCCAAATAAAAATATTAATGCATTTTCTCATGTTGGCACATCATATAATTCACAATGTCGGAACAAAAAATTAAATGTGGCACCAATTCACAGTAACCATTACCACAAGCTAAAGAACTTGCAAAACAATTACAAAATAATTAATCTCTGAATAACTCAAAAACTCTAAATAATTCAAGAACATGTACACTTAATTGACTTGTACATAGTTTCCACAGTTAATAGAACTGTAAGATAAAATTAAAGACACATGGAACCTGTAATAGAACTCTATTTTAGACAATGTTAAGAAAGAATACCTTAATATCCATAGAAAACAACCTGTTGCTAAATACATAGAGGTCTCCATTTTATAATACGTGTACAATTCTGTATCACATATTAAGCACTATTTTTTTAACTGTACAGTACTTAAGAGAAATTAAGCTTATTTCATTACTTATTTTCATTAGGCAGTTAAACAATTTATATAAATCTACACAAAAATATTTTTATAGCAGGCTATTCCTCAAAATATGTATTTATTCTCCTAAGTAACTAAGATGTCTAAATGAATTTTGTTGTTTATATTTAGGCAATCAAAACTAAACAATTAGCCTCAGGTGTTTTTCCAACGAGAAGTCCTATGAGTTCTATAGCAATCAGTGTGTTTGGTCACATGAATAAAGATCCCTTGTGGGACTAAACATATGCTGGATATAAAGTTTGCTAAATGCACTAGTGTCGTTTTACCTTCAGGCTTAATCGTGTCTTGTTAGAGTGAATTGGTCCTTAAAGAACACTACAAAATATTAAATCAAGTCAACATGCTATTCCTGTTAGAAGTAAATACATGGCCTAACAGGAAACCGTATGTCATTTTTGTAGTACAAATATTTCACAAAATGCCTTCATATACTTGATCTAAAAATATTATTTATTTATTAATACTTCAATATTTAAACCTTTCAAGTAACATATAAAATTAAAACACATTTTTAATTTTCTACACACAGTTTGAAAAAAGGAATGACTCATCATTATTCTCTCCAGACAACTCTGGCAGTTTAAAACTTAGCAGTTTAATCATTCTTGAAGAAATTTAATGATGAAATAACTTTTTGCATAGGAAAGAGGGCCAATACATTTCTGTACATACTGTCAGTGGATGCATTACAATACAATATCAATGACTGACAGTAGCTTTTAATTAGTACAATATCATAGTTCTGCAACATTATCACTATTGCATCAAAACAATTAAATAACTGTAGGGAACATGAATGTTAATTACATATTCTATAGAAGTGTAAAATTACTGCAAAACAATAGCAGCATATTTAATTTTGAAATGTAGTCAGATTGTCAACGGTATTACTTTCTGCCTAAATCTGTTCAGAGGTACGAAATTCTGCTCTCAGTTATACCAGCCCATTCTAGTGATTTTAATTAGGTTTCACGTACAGGACTGGGGTAAAACATAGCATGATATTTATCCCATTTAAATTCTCCAAGACTTTGTATGTTCTAAGATTTTTTAAATTAATTTTATTTAAAGGAATGAAGCATAATGCTTCAGCCTTGTGGGGTTCACTCTGCAATAATCAAACAGGAAACAGTCCAGGGCATTAAATTCTGCAAGCCTTTTAAGAAATATACACCTTTTGGTACTGGAACGCAATTACAGACAAAGTTAAGTTAGAAGTTGTAATTGTTACTTGTTCTTCCTTTTTATGTGAAAATCTAATTCGTACTAGTTTAGGCTCCTGTCTGTCTCCAGCAATGACAGGGTTTTCATTTAAATGTCCAGAATGTTTGATAAAACAGTATTGTACTTGTGTATCACCACAAGTATCACTGAAATAGCTGCATATTGGAGGAGGAACAATTAAGTAAGTACCCTGAAACAAACTTATGTGGTTTTGGAAAAAAAGAAAGAATGCAGACGTATTTTATTTATTTGATAGATTTATTGAACTTTTTTATTCTTTATTCTTTTTCTGTAAAAAATGGGAAAATTTCAAATTTCTAAAATGTTTGATGAATTTTTGGAGAATGTAGCTATTAAATACAGTAGTCCAGAGGCAGCACCTGTCTCATATAACACCAAAATTATTGAATTTCCAAGAGCCTGAGAAGTTATGTTAGGAAAAAGAAATCACTGGACACCTGCTTTCTTTTTGGAAGCATCTGCCACTTGTCAGCTATTGGAGACGTCTCAAAGACCTCAGTCTGACCAATTATAGCTGTTATTATCATTTACTTTTCCAAAAACAGTGAAATAAAATCAATTATTTTCCTTCAAAGTGATTCCGTCCCCAAAGCTTAAAAGGAGGATAAATCTGAGCTTTCCAACTACTTGAAATTGAATATGCGTGAACTAAAAAAAAAGTTTCAAGTATCTGTTGACACACGTAACATAGCTGTTTTTTTCAAAAAATGTTTTCACAAACCTCCATGTTTGAAAAGAATCCATTGACCTCTCATTGCAAACAAAACATGTCTAGAGACATATAAAAATGCTTTAATTCTGAAAAAACATCATGCAAGTATTTAATTTTTCATCTCTAGATTTGAACATGCTTAAAATTAAACAAAGTTCAACTGTGTCTCAATTTGTAACAAACCCAGAATATACACAGGCTTGATGTGTAAGTTTGAGGAATCTGAATACAAGAATAAAAATAAAATTATTGTAGATATTTGGAATCTGAAATGAAATTAAGAATAACTAACGTGAATTCTTTAGGCTTAGGTTGGTATAACTGGGGGCAGAGTTTGATTCTAGAATCTTGTTTTTCTGTGAAGCTCTTGGTTTTATTACAAGCAGAGATAATGAGATTTACATGACCAGTGATGTTTAAGGATAAATTCAAGCTTAATTCTGTATATTTCTGATGTATGATGACAAATTCTTCCAAAATAATAAATAATAAGAGAAGGTTCAGCTAAGAGAATCAGAGATTTTAAACAGTGTAAATATAGATAAGAAAAATATACTTTCATACAAGTAAAGAAAATTGGGACCAAATACACACTCTGATTCACTGAAATAAAAGTTTTGCTATTTAAGCAGTAGTAGCCTGAAGGTATGCGCTGAGTTTGGCTATTTTGTTAGAGAAGAGTAATTACTACTGAAAGAGCAGTAGTAATAAATAGTTGTGAACATTATTTAGAATCCAACAGGAAATGCAAATGTCAAGGTTTAAAGTTTTTTAAGTATAAGAAAAATAATTTGGTTTCTCAAAACTTCAGGCATAGCCCAGAGACACTTGTTGTAAAAGTTAGACCTTTATATAAAAATAGAAGATTGGATTTGCACAAAAAGATACTAAGAATTTAAGACACATTTTGGGAAATTCATATATAGTAACTGAAACTCCAGTGTGGACACATACAGAACATGAGTATTGTGATGCTTCCAACATATTGGAAGTTTCACAGTGAAAATGGATTTTTATTGTTTGCTGAATTCTCAGCTTTTGTTTTTGTTTTAAAATGTTTCCTCATATTTCAAAAGCATTAAAAAATCAAAAACTAGTGTGCACATGTATCTTTCTATGAATGTATAGCACTGTTTTGAATCTTCATCATATGATGTGTGGAAATAAAGAGATGCCAAAGGTCTAAAATCCTACATAATACTTTGAAAATGAAAAAAAGAGACAGTATTAGTACAATACCCTTTGCTTACAAGATGTACAATCACACTATAATTGAAACTGGGTTTGCATATTCAAATCATGGAATGGTGTAAAACCACACACAAATTAATATACTGTACATGTGCAATACGCTTGACCAAGTGCAAGGTGCTGCGCTTGGGTCAGGGCAACCCCCAGTATCAACACAGGCTGGGGGATGAATGGATGTGGAGCAGCCCTGCCCAGAAGGACCTGGGGTTGCTGGTGGATGAGGCTGGACATGACCTGGCCATGCACTCACAGGCCAGAAAGCCAAACGTGTCCTGGGCTGCACCAAAAGCAGTGTGGCCAGCAGGGCAGGGGAGGGGATTCTGCCCCTCTGCCCTGCTCTGGTGAGAGAGACCCCACCTGGAACGCTGCATCCAGCTCTGGGGTGCCAGCACAGGAAGGACATGGACCTGTTGGAGACAGTCCGGAGCAGGGCCACCAAGATGATCAGAGGGCTGGAGCACCTCTCCTCTGAGGAAAGGTGGGAAATTGGGTTTGTGCAGCCTGGAAGAGATGGCTTAGGGGTGACCTAATTGCAGCTTTCCAGTACCTGAAAGGAGCCTACAAGAGAGCTGGAGAGGGCAATGGCATGTAGTGACAGGACAAGGGGGAATGGCTGTGAACTGAATGAGAGTAGGTTTAGATTGGGTATTAGGAAGAAATTCTTTACTGTGAGGGTGCTGAGGCCCTGGAACAGGTTGCCCAGAGAGGTTGTGGATGCCCCATCCCTGGAAGTGTTCAAGGGCAGGTTGCATGGGGCTTTGAGCAGCTTGGTCTAGTGAAAGCTGACAAGGCCCATGACAGGGGGGTTGGAACTTACTGATCTTTAAGGTCCCTTCCAACTCAAACTGTTCTGTGATTCTGTGATCATTACAAATTAATTTGTTTCAAACCCTGGTTATTTCCTAAATAATTTACTTTATATTCTGAACTCATTAACCCAGAAATGTGGTTGTAATAGAAGAAATACTGCCCAGAAAATGTGGTATTAATAAATAGCACTCTGACACATATGCTCTAAGTCAAAAAAATATCTGAAAAGCCTGGTTCTAATAAAATACTATTGTTATTTAACTGTGCAAAGGAACATTAAAATTTTATTTCATAATCATCTGCCCTCTGTAATCCAAAACAAAAATATTTTTGTACTTATCAGAAGTAGTCTTCTAGTTATAAATTTCTCATAGTTTGGTTAAGAACTTGTACTATATGCAAAGCAAGAGACTTTACAAAGACTCCTACTTAACTAAACTCCTAAAAATGCAAGTTTATGACAAAAAACCCCAAGCCCAGACATGTACAACAGTGTTAACAAATATCATCACATTACAGTTATTCTTTCTGGGGAGAGATGTGGAACAGACCCACTTACTTCTTCTATAACACGGCTTTTCTCCCATCCTTTTCGAATTCTCCTCAGTTTCCTACTTACACATGGCAAAAGTAACACGATCTTACCTAGAATTACAATGGAAGGCAAAACAAGGGCAAGAACAAAATTTGGTGGTGTATAAAATCTGTAATACTCTTCTTCAAAAGCTCTCTTCCATCCGTAAATCAGTACATGGAAAGTACTTATAAGCAGAGCAATGTATCCAAGTGTAGACTATGAAGAAAGAGAAAGAGGAAAAAAAAGATATAATAGCACTTGGTCCTTCACCTGGCAACTCTAACACATTATTTGCATTATTTTAACATTTGTATTAGACATCAAGTTAAAATCTCTTACCTAATCACTACAATAAATTAGCAATTTATGGTTTTAAAGTCATGTTCTGAAATTTACAGACTGAACTGAGCATTGATTTACAGAGTATCTCTGCTAACATCTAGAGGCCTTAGTCAAAGCTGAAATGATGTCTGCCCAAATTTAAAGTAATGGAAGTCAACTTCAGGACATGTATGCTAAGAAGGAACAACTCCTGTGTAGTTATTGGAACAACACCCATTGTGATTGGAAATTGTTTCCTATTTCTTAACTATGAGGATAGATCACTTCCAAGATTCCTTATTATGGAACAATGCAATTCTGTTGGAAGAGACTCAGGCCTAAACTTGCATTTTTTTAACACTCTGAGATGTGCAGCTTACTTCTTCCTCACAAAGGCCTACATCCACTTGTCTGATGTTAACATAAAGCATCTCCTACCTTGTCCATCAGTTGTTGCTGACTGGTTAATGGGAGTATCTGAACTGCAGGGCTTGGGCATAATAGCACAAAGCAGGGGTGCAGTTTACCATTAACAGGCAGTGCTGGATAAAAGGTGAAAGAGAAGATTTCCACAGCAGCCTGCAGAGGACAGACCTCACGGCACATAATCTAGAGCCTGCCATAGAAGGTGGTAATAATAGGGGTCACTCACCAGATCTGTGAATCTGCCTTTTTAAGGACCCTGTAGTTGTAATGCTTTGCAGACTTGACAATGCATCGACCTTAACTTTCCCACACCATGATAAAAGAAGACTACTATGCTTTAACTTCTGGTAGTGATCAAATGAGGAAAAACTCTTTCTGGCCAAACCTGATGCAATGACTAACTTGGCTGGGAAACATTTGTAGAAAATCATTGAAACAGAGAATGAGCATTAACAAACGTAACTGTCTACCAAGGGATGGGTTAATTCCAGTAGAAAGACAAGCAAAGAAAAATGCAGCCTAAGGGTCTATAATAGGTAGTGAAAGAATTAATTCCTTCTACTTCAAGATTAAGTGGTTTCTAGGAGAAGAAGGATGTCTGAGCTAATACTGCTTGCAAGGATTCACAGGTATAATGGTATAAAAGGAAAATACTTCTGGTAATTTCTCCGGATTGGTACCCTGTTTTTTGACTTGCCAATAGTTATGTATCTTTTTTGCCAATGTTTTCAGGGCCATTTTGTCAAGCTTTAGATATGCTGCATACTTATTCTTAAAAAACCAATTTGTTCCCAAAATATCCCACAGTAAACAGAACATTTAGACAAACACTTGAGGATATGAAAATGGCATAGGCAGTATCTGAATGGAACTTCTGGTAATAAATTTGGACAGCTAACAATACTATCAAACCTGATGTTTCAATATGCTATTGCAGATTTTTATTGGTATGATTGTCCTGAACTCATATCACTGCCAGCAGGGAGAAGGGCACAAGTGAATCACATCCGTCATTTCTTCATCAGGATTACTGATGGGAAATGTAACAATTCTTGAGAAAACAAACAGAAGGGAAATATTATACAGTCATTTCCAATTTATTTTAGTGCTTATTTTAATTCCATTTGCAAGCTGTAATTTTGAGACACCTATATATGTCTTTCTATCTAATGGTCAAAATGGAAACTAAGAAGTACATCAGTACGTTTTAAACTAACAACACAAGGACAAGAAAAACATATGATGTACTTTTATTAAGTTCTTTTTTTTTTCCCTATGAAGAATTGCCATATGCTTCACTGAAGTGTTGGTAGGGCCTGTGCTAGTGTATACCGGACAATTTCAACCACACATCTAAAAAACTAACAAAGAAATTCCTACAGGAGCTTCTGTCAGCTACGAATGCTATCTTCTTCAACTGGGCCCTTAATTATCATCACCAGGCACCAGATGATAATTCCTTTAAGAGCAGAGGACATCTGAAAGCAGCAAGAAGCAATACTATTTCTTCACTGGTAAATTCACATTGAACAGTGCAGTAAGCAGTAGTATCAGTTGTAATTCTTGAGAACCCTCTGCCTGGGCTTTAGAATGGCTGCCGGGAAAAGTGGAAGAATATCTTTGGTTGCTTTGTTTCCTTATCCTCCAAAATACTGTGTTTCCTGAAACCTGAGTAATAGATTAGCACATTTTCTATGGACTGCCAAATATTTTAGCTTTTCTCTAAGTCCTCCCTGTTTTGTTTCTTTTCCTTCCTGATCAAAGTCAGCTTTTAGCCAATATGGGAGATTCCCAGCCAAGGCTACTGATAAACTGGACAAACTGGCATTGTTTGAGAAAGGAACCAACAAAAGTTAGAGGAGCGGGAAAGATGAAAGAGGAAAACCCCTAAAATGTTACCAGCAAGATGTGCATATTTAGAGAAAAAAAATGTGCTGTGGGGCAAATCTGCTTCAGGAATTTCTACATTCACAATGGTCGAGTAGTTCCAAGCAATTTATACATACAAAAGATATTTTCTAAATTCTGCATTTATGCAAAATATAGTTCAGATTCTCCAAGTAACAGGATATTGCTAAACTTATAAACTGTCTGTAGTAACTTCTGACTGGAATCTTACCCATAAACTTGCTACATACTCAGGCTGCAGTCTTCTTTACTCTGGGGAGAAAGTATCCTATTTTTGTGGGAGAACCAAGGCAGGGCAGCCTTTCCTCAAAGTGTATGCATGAGAACTATTTTAGTAACACTGCCTCCAAAAAACTTTAGGATTGTGCTAGCAGAGAAAAGGAGTATCTACAAAAAAGTCAGCTTCCTGCTACTCAAATGGCAGATTTGTGTTGTTTTTTGCTAAAAAACATGAAGCTCAGCTTTCAAAACCAGTCTGCTCTGTCCATTGCCACTTTAAATGATGGAGTTTGGACTTTAAGTCTTAGACTGGAAAACAAAAGCAGCATTTATGTTTACATTATATGTTTACAGTTTAACTTTCCTCACAAGACTGAAGGACCCAGTGCAGCATAGCTTGCAGAAAACATTCTCCATTTCCTTGTATTTTATGTGAACACTCGAGGACTGGTTTCAATAAATGTCTTTTTTTCTGTTTGTAGTCTGTCGGTTTAGGCTGTTTATTCTGCCTGCTCTGACAAAATACGAATTCTTTTCTATTTCTTGCCCATGTCTTCCTTTGCTCCTTATCCAAATGTATTTAGATGAGAAAAAGAAGAGTACTGAAGTGGCATTTAAGAAAACTGATGCATTAGTTTATCAGCCCCAGCTTTCTTTCCTGCTGCTTTTCTCAGGAAACTTCAACTCTGGGTCAGGTTAAGGTGCCTGCAAAGTTTCACACTAAGTTTCAATCATCTAGGATCTCCTACTGAGAATACTCTTCATCACTGTCTCATTCTGTGGTTCCTCTATCTGAATGTTTTAAGTGTTTCTCTCCAAATCACGATGAAGTAATCAGACCTTTGTTTTGTACCGTGGTCAGCTCTGTACTGTAGCAATTCCTGTTTTCTGCTGGTCTCTTAGCTCCTTCTAGGACTGACACAGTAATTTCCTTTTGCACTATTAAACCTTCTCATATCTCACTTCGTTCATATTCATACTATGAGTGAATGAGTGGGGCCTGCACTGCTTATGCTCTCCAAGTCCTTTTCCCTCGATGAAGCAGGCTGGAATTTTTGGGGCTGCTGACACCTGTGTTTGAAACAAGGCTAGGTAAGATGGAGGCATCTCCAAAATAATTTGGGATATCAAAGACAGCAATTATTTCTGTGCAAAAATATTGACAACTGGTGTTTCTTTAGAGTATTAGGAAGACTGTGTTTGAAGTCTGTTGGAACTGCTGTAGGTTGGGGAGATGCTGCTTAGGGCTCGTACTACCAGAACAAGGCTAGTCTATACTGCACATGTTAGTAAACTCAGATTTTCCTAGTATGTTCCAGTGATAAAACTCTTTAGGAGAGACCAGACCCTTATTTTGATGAAACTGCATTTACTAAGATGAGCAAGCAATAGTGTATTGTTCTCAGCGGGAAGTGCTGAGCTGGGAAACTGAGTGTGCTGACTGACTGATTCTTCATCTGTCAAATGTGAAACAGCTTCAGCAACTGTTGCAGCAAATCATCCGAGATTCAGGACTAAAGTAGAGACATACTGCTTTTCCCAGATGAAAGGCAGCAATGGGATGATGGGTTAGTAGTTCCATTGTTTGTCCCCCTGACTTAGAGGAAGATTGAGAAATTTAAACTCACTTTTCCTTCACTGCACTGTACTTCAGAAGAAGAAAAACATAAAAGGGAGTAAGTATTACAATGTTTTATCTGTTCGACTTGCATACTGGGTACAGTGAAACATGCAGAAATACAGACTCCTTTGACTTTAGTAAGCAATCACTGAAAGTCTGTTTTCTGAGTGAAGAAAGTAAGAAGACTTGACAAGTAACTAAATGAAGAATAACCTACATCATGAAAGTTAATGACAAAATAAATATTCATTAAGAAATTTTTAGTAGTTCAATACTTTTGTGATTAAGAATTGGAAATGATCATAGTTCATTACCAATACCAGTTATCTTCTGCACATAATGCAGTATGAACTGTAACATACATCCAGAGCAAACAACTTATTCAGAAACAAATTCCTCAATATACTGACAGATGGGTCATTAAAGTTCGTAATTATTTATATTTGGAACTATTTCTAATTTACAGTGGAAATCATTGCAGTAAATATGCAGTTGTATTGGCAATATCATTGTGATTATTGCATAGGTTTTGACTCAGTCACATAAGCCTGAAATTTGGACACATGAGTAAGGAAAAATAAGACACAAATGCCTTGTTTGTGGCTGGAAGTTATTACTGGATAAAGGCATCATGTCACTCACAAGTGAATACATATTTTTTCCTTTTGCATTAATGGTTTATGTCACCCAACAGCAGTACTATTGTCCCCACACTGAGAACTCCAGATGACAGAGATGTTGTAACAATGCACTTGAGTATTTAGTCCCTCTGAAGGCTCAAAGCCATGACTCTGAATAAACAGTTCTGTCAGGGTAACTCCACTTTGAAAAACTTTTCAGCAAATTTTTTGTAGGTCTACCTTCAGTTTTCCAGTAACAGAAATCATAAGGGAAGGGAAGACATTATAGACAGGCCTCAGACAACTACAACCATTGATGTGTTCCCCACCACTCTCTTGAAAACGTCTGTAAATTATGAAGCTCAACCCAAGCCCTGAACTTTAAAGTCAGTGCCCACGTTCTGAAGTGAACAGAACTCAGAATTAGGCAATATTATTACAAAGGCTAATCTGAAAAAAATGTTAATCAGAAAAGACTGAGCTAAGACTACAGTACTAAAGCCAAAGTCAGAAAACAAGACGTAACAAAACCCCAAACTGCGCACACTTAGGAAATTTTCACCAGACTGAATCCTAGTAAAATTTCTGATGCCTGACTGCTACCTAAAACTACTGGCAATTATGTGTAGGAGCAAGCATTGAGCTGTTTATTAAAGCCCATATTTCTTAGTAGTTTATGCTGGTCAGGTTTGCCTGTTGTAGATATTTATCCGAGGAAGGAAGGCAGCAGACGGTGTGCCAGGGCCTCGAAAAGCCTCTGATCTTAATAAGCAAAGCTGCATATTTTACTAGTGGGTATTTTCAGCTAATGGGAATAATGAAGTTGAGAGCTCCCACACTCTGGAGGGGAGGGTAAGTAAAACTTCATCAATGGCACTACAGCTGTCAGAGGGTTGTGCAACAAAAATCCTGCAGGGCAAATGAAGTCTTCAATTTTAATAGTTGTGTCCATCTACTTACAAGTATTTCATCAGTATCACTGCATTTAGCAAGTTTGCCTAAGTTTACCTAATTTGAATTTAGCAAGAAATTCTAAGAAGAGAAAAAGAATAGTGATCATTTGGTCTTACTTATGTTGGTTATTTAAGATTGAGAAGTGTAAAACGGAAAGTTCTGTTCTAACACTCATTAAATGCTTAATATGCCTTAATGGTAATATATTTGCTAAATAATTGTTGTTCTTATTAGTTTACCAGAGATAGAGGAAAAAAAGGCTCTTGTCGCATTGCAATGAGCTTTTGTTAGTGATGGTAATCATGATCAAGGAATTCTTGGTAACACCAAAACCCCCTTATTAAAAAAGTAACACACCTGAATAAAACTGAACTCCCTCCAGTTTAAGGCACTGTTTACTGAAGGGATGGACGTTACTGCCAGCAAAGAAAGCAATCCAAGACTCATTATTCCGAAGGAGATATACATTTCAATTCGCCACACTTCTTCCTCATTCCAAGAATTTTCAACATTTGCATGAACCTGATGGAAGAACAGAAAGGAAGAACTTTATTCTAAAGAGTATTAAAAATACCAACAGAAGTTTGCTGACTTAAAGTTCACAGTCAGAGGACAACTATAAAATGGGGTCAAACATTTCAGAGCTCTCCTCATGTCTTGGAGAAAAACAACTATTTCCTTACTGCTGGTACTGGCTTTTGCTAGGCTAAAAATATGTTGAACATGGAAATTTAGATGAGATACTTAAGGAAAATGTAACATTACATACCATTTACAACAATACTCATAAAATCAGGTAATTCTGCACATTCTTATACACTGTAGAAAAGGAGCTGTGTTCTTCAGACTCTGCAAACCTAAATTCTGTAGCATAAATTGGATAAACCTGCAATTTCTTTTTAGTTTGTTACATTTAGAAATACTTTAGCATCATTTCCTGACTTTCCTTCAGCTCTTCATGCTGAATCCAAGCTTGTTTCTCTCTTTCACCACTGACATATCAGATTTTTCCAAGATGGTTCTCACTGGAGAGCTTACCAGAAAAAAAGAAACAATTCAGGATCTTAACAACTAAGAAGCTTAGATATTCAATTTTTTTTTCCACTTCCAGGTGAACTATTGCAGTATGACATATCTTGAAAAAGGTTCACTAGAAATACTAGCAAATGAGAGTTTCACACAATTTAAACTAAGATAATTTCTTAGTAACATTATCAGTGAATCTTTTAGTATTACTAATTTTAAGTGTGAATTACAGTTTCTTGCTGCCTATTATAGTTTTGCCCTTCCCGTCTTCTCTTAAGTTCACTCTTTGATGCTAGCCCATTCAGAATTTGTGAGACTCCCTGTTAATTTGTTCCATTTGATTTTATTTCCTTATTTGGTTTTCCTTTCTGTTCTATCACATCTCTCTTTCCTACGGATTTTATGTGCTGAATGGCAATGCTGTTTTTCTGGCAACGCTGCTTTTCTGCCACTTTAAAGGTTACAATAAGCTGTATCACTGACAGTCAAGAGCATCAGACCGTCTTCTAGAGGATGACAGCTTTGTCGGAGAATGTTTCAGGGTTATGCAAGATCAATTGCTCCTGGGAACTATGAGTCAATTTCTATTGCCTGCAATAGATGATGTTCACAGAATTTTAAAAGAATAAAGTATTTTTAACACTGGTCCAAAATGTTGCAAAGTATCAGCATTTCTTCTTCTTTTTTTTTTTTGGAATATAGAAGTATCTGTAAACAGTATGATTATAGTATCTACCCTTATAGTTTTCATATCTGTAAATGCACTTATGATATACATACTTCCCCCTAATGTTAAGTATACATAGAAAGGAATATACCTCAGAATTTTCCTGCTGTTGCTCTTATCCTGTCTATCCTACATTCTTCTTGTGTATATTGCTATAAGGAATTTCAGTAGGACACGTCCTTGATTCCCCCTACCAGACCAACTTGACTTCAGATTGACTCACAAGGTGAGCAAAATGCACAGACTTTCAGTCTCCTTAGTTGGCACCAGCTATGCATAAGATAACCCATAACATTCTGTGCCAAAAGCAGTAGAACAGATTAAGAAAACCCATCTACTGTATCAGGAGCCATCTGTACCATCTACCATCAGGAGCCATACGCACACAGCCAAGGCGTTTTTGGCTTATTGAACTAAAGATTGTCTCACCTGTTGATATGCCATGTTGAGGAACAAGTAGCGCTCCGATCTCCTCATAGGCAAGCAGAGGCTGTACACCACATGCACAGTTGCAAAGAAAAAACTGAGCAGTCCAAGCTGCTTTCGACACTGGAGCCAGTTGTCCAGCCAAGGAGGAAATCGCCGATACTTAGTCCCATAGTAAAGCTGATGAGCAGCTGCAATAAGTCCTGATAAATACACTAGAGAAAGCAAAGTGATAGCAACAATTGGCAGAGTCTTGTTCACAATTTCAATGGGAATCTTGTAAAAGTCACTCTGCTGATTTCTCATGTATGGATGGATGACATCTCTGACAAAGGAATAGATGAAGAAAAATGTTGCCAGGCTAATGGCAATCACTACAGGCCCCTTCCACAGGGTGAACAGTCGCAGAGGCAGGTTTTCAATCTCCCTTGAAGATGACAATGCCCCCAAATCAATAGGAATGAAACGGAGCTGACGGGCAAGCTCAATAACTTGGTGGCGAGCCTGAACATTGTTACTGCATATATAGACCTGTTGGGAAAGTCAAGGGAATTGTCTGTAGTCAGAGAAAGAGACTCAAAGGTAAACAAAAAAACAACAAAACCCAAGAAAAACTTTAAGGGCCTCCAAATCAAAACTGTAACACACCTGCTAAACTGTACACTTTATCCCAGCTTTTATCACCAAGATGACAATAAAATTACATAAAAATCTAGCCAAAGTGCAAATACGCACGCTGATGTAGCAACAGAGTAATCAAAACAAAATTGGCTTTTTCTTGGATCTAATAATGGGGGATGTCTTGGTAATCTGCACACTGAAACCTGTCATACTGAAATGTCTACAGGACTGGATTAACTTGAAGCAACAGCTAAAAGCATTTCAGAAAATCCTAAATCTCTCAAAAATAAAGGAATATTGAATGGTGACCCTTAAACAATTTTAGCATACACAGAATGTGAAGCAGAGAACTTTGTAATCTCTCCATGGTTAACAATTTTAGCTTAATTTCACAACCCAGATTTCCACAGAATTCAGATTTGAGTATTTAACAGAAAAAACAAAAACTAGCAGCCAAGTAAGAACTTGTTCTAAAGGCCAGTTTGTTACACAGTGAAAGAAATGTACTGCTACAAAGTACTTCAAGGTTCCTTTAAAATTTACAGCGGGCTATAGTTCGCCCAACACAATGATCATCTGCACTGAAGCAAATATGATCTGTTTTGACCGAAGTGATTTATGTATGGTGTAATGTTATTCTGAAAGGGAATAAAAGAAGTATAGTGAGGTTATTTTTTATATTAGGCTAATTCCATATTAATTGCATTCCATTTAAATCTGCCTGAAATGCCAGAAAACTCAATTTATTCTCCAGCAGTCATCCTACATCAGTTATTTCTTATGTATTTCTCAGATTTCATAAAGCTGTGAAGGACTGGATGCTTGCACAGGCTTAAATCCTTTACATCACTTCAGCAAAACACCAAACACATAGAAGTGCCTTTTCTATATGCAGGACGGATTTGCAGTACATACTGGGAAGGAATTTGAACATGCTGTTCCCAAGCAGCCCTGGATCACTTAGAAACATATGTGCCTCCTTCTGTTCCCTCATATTTATGATTTTGGGGACTCTAAAAGCTAGGTAAGTTCTTTCAATCACTTTGCTGCTACATTGAATGCAAGCATTTTTAGAACAGCTGATTGCTGAGTTCTGGGATCAGGACCTCAGGTTTCTGTGCATCTTTGAATAGTTCACCCCAATGCTGTAAGTAAAATACACTGGGAAAGGCCATATCTACCCTTGTATAAAGCATAAGGATACACATGAACATATTTCCTACAGAAGACATTAAGACCCAACTCTTCTCCTCTGTCTCCAGTCATCGGAAGGTCAGTTGTCTACTCTAAGCTAGTATCCACATTTCCTCTGCAATCTCTAAAGACAAACAGGCAACACAGGGAAAAAATTGGACTGCTTATTTTATTCATCTTACAGTGGGATGAACTAAACTCTGAAGGTTTCATTGGCTACTAAAACGTAAGCTAAAGGCCCACCATTTTAGACATGTTAAATCAGGCAGGGTAAATCCCAAGAATTCTGGCTGTTACATTCAGTTCCTGTCATTTTCATCTTACAAATAAGTTAAATACAAATAAAAACATTTACCTGTCTGCTGGCATCCTTTGGTCCTAACTGCAGTGACCATGCTGAAATGACATTGAATCCTTTGACAATTAGGGAATCGGGAAAAAGTGATGCCAAATACTCTGCATTGGAGTCTGGATATTGGTCTACTCTCGTATTATTGCTGACATCAATCAGAATTTTACCAGCAAGTAAATGTTTGAGGTCCCACAAAGAGGTGTAATGTTCTCTGTGTATGGCTACAAAAATGATATTTGTTTTAGCTACTGCATCTTCATGGTGAGTGACATCAACCACATGGGGAAAGAAGTCAGCAGCATGTTTAGGGTTTCTGCTTCCTACGACCACGTGGTACCCACATCGGATAAGTCTAATTGTCAATGATTTAGCGAAGTCTCCACTTCCAATGATGCCTATTGTGACCTTACTGGCATCCTTGATGCCATTGGCAACATTTGGTAGAAAAGTTTCATTGAGGTTCTTGGGACTCCCCATCATAGAGATCGATTCCATATTTCCAAGACACCAAACCTACAATGATTTCTTTGAGGGGAAAAAAAAAGAGGAAGGAGAAGAAAAGAAAAAAGAGAAAACAAAAGAAGGAAAAATCAGCATCATACAATTTTATGAGACCTCAAAATCCATTAATATCTCCAGAAGCAAAATCTTTGGTTCTAAGTTTCATATCATATTTTCTCCTTAATCAAGTATGCGCTGATCAATTTTGTCTTGAAATGTGTCACTAACAGAAGCAGAAACAAGAGACATAAAATACTTCAAGCACTTCAATAATACAGTTACTTAAGTAAATAACAGTTTTTTCATATTCTCCTATTTCCTACCTTCCACTGCCCTGGAATACTGGACCACGAGATAACTTTGTACTCCTGAAACTAATGGTCAATAGAGTAATGAGAAGAAACATGTGAAGAAAATTGGAAAATAGTAGAATGTGGAGAACACTGGCCTGTGGTCAGCATGAGGACAGTGAGTACATGGAAGCTGAATTCAAATAAAAATTTATGCAGGTTATTATTGTGATATCCTCTCGTGGCCATGAAGGAAGAGATGCAGAAGTCTCAAAGCTACAAATGTCATGGCTACCACCATGACACACATCCATCTAACATACTCACCTGTCAGCCTGGAAAATGGGCTGCCCATGTGGATCCAATGGCAAAAACTACAAGGGAAATTTATCAAGACCTAGTAGTGAGATCACTAATGACATTTCTAGGTCAGACTTCTAGGTCTGGCCATGGATGTATAAGGATTAACTGTGGATGCAAAAGTAAAGGATTCAAGGCCATGAGTCACAAATATGCTTAAGACATATGCTTGCCTCTATCCAGGCAAGTAAGATAAATCCTGGAGACAAACACATGGGACAGCCTTCCATAAAAAGCTAATGGCAGGAAGCGACAGATTTCATGCAATAATAAAAGGGAAGATAGTTTTAGGACTCAAATTAAGTGTAGTAAGGGATGTTTTGAAGAACAGAAGCTAAGGCTCGCAGAAAAAGAAAAGAAATACTGCTATATCCTTGGCCACAGAACTGCAATAAAGCTGTAACAAAGACATTAAAAAACAAGAAAACAGCCCTCAGGAGGGAAGGCTTCACATGAAACCACAGTTATGATGTAACTAGTTCTGCACTGTTGTGGGGGGTTGACCCTGGCTGGAGGCCAGGTGTCCGAAAAGGTGCTGCTCTATCACTTCCCTCCTCAGCTGGGCTGAGGAGAGAAATCTCCATGAAAGGTTTATGAGATGAGATAAGGACAGGGAGAGATCACTCACCAATCACCACCACAGGCAAACCAGACTCTGCTTGGGGAAATTAACTGACTTTATCACCAATCAAAATCAGAGCAGGATAATGAGTAAAACAAATCCTAAAAAACCACTTTCCCCTCACCCCAGGAAGCTTCTTCCTGGGCTTAACTTTATTCCCGATTCTCTACCTCCTCCACCTCTGAAGTGCAGGGAGACAAGGAATGGAAGTTACAGTCAGTTCATCACATGCTGTTCCTGCTACTGCTTTCTCCTCAGGGAGAGAAGTCCTTTCTCTGCTCCAGCATAACCTTCCTCCCACAGGAGAATCCTCTACACACTTCTCCAGTGTGAGTACTTCCACGCATCATTACATCATTAACTGATTACATTAATGATTACATCATTAACTGAAATTATAATTGGAGAATTAAACCTGATATTGCAAATGGACCAAACTAATAAAAGTGTGAAGAACCTGTGACCCAGAATCCATCTTGGGTGGAGACCCTCGTAGGCTTTACACTCCCAAGGTGTACCTCTGAAGGCCCTTTAAACAAATACCTACTTTTATTCTCTTATTCTTGTCTAGCCTCTGTTTTCAGGTAGCCACTTCAAGGCATCACCACAGGCTACAGTTCTTCACAAACTGCTTCAGGGTGGGTCTCTTCCACAGAGTGCAGTCCTTCAAGAATAGGCTGCTGCAGTGTGGGTCCCCATGGGGTCTCAAGTCCTACCAGGAAACCTGATCCAATGTGGGCTCCTCTTTGCACAGGTCCATGCCAGGAGCCTGCTCCAGTGTGGGCTTCCCACGGGGTCACAGCCTCCTCTTAGGCATCCACCTACACTAGTGTGCGGCTCCTCCACGGGCTGCAGGTGGATCTCTGCTCCATCATGAACCTCATGGGCTGCAGGGGGACAGCTGCCTCACCATGGCCCACACCACAGGCTGCAGGGGAATGTCTAACCCAGTGCTTAGGGCACCTCCTCCTTCTCCTTCTTCTTCTTCATTGGCCTCTGTGTCTACATAAGTTGTTTCTCTGACATATTCTCATCCTCTCTTCTGAAACTGCAATTACCTTTTTTTATTCCTTCCTACGCATGTTAGCCAAGAGGTGCTACCACCAACTGATGGGCTTGGCCCTGGCCAGCTATGGGTCCACCCCAGACCCAGCTGGCACTGGCCCCATTAGACACAGGGTCTTGCAGCTTCTCACAGAAACCACCCCTACAGCACTCCTTCCCATCCTGCCACCAAAGTCTTGCCAGGCAAACCCAATACAATTGTAGAACAGGAATAAATTCTGAAAATTAAGAAAGCAATGAGGAAAGGCAGGCTAAGAAGCAAAAAGAAACCACAAGGTTGCTGTCTTGGGAGCAATCAACAACAGACCACACAGAACCTTTTCCTGAGCCACCATCCAAGAGCTGATATGATGGTAAACAATCATCAGTGGGGGACATTACCCAGCCATTGGCTAGTAATACAGCATGTGTGGTGAACAACCTCCCACAATTAAAAGTAGCTTTGTGTTTCAGAAATTCGAGGAACCTACTAGAAGAATGGGCACTTTTCATTTCAGCTTTGACTAGAAGTTAAGAACTCACTGAAATGGGACTAAGAAGTTAAAGACAGAAAGCTGTATGTGAAAGCGACCACAAAGTCAGTATTTGAAGAAAAGATTCAAACAGTGAATCCTTCTGGCAGAGACTGAAGATTTTTATGCATGCACTGAATAATGCATTGACTTTTTCCTTACCATGTGACCTGGAACATATTTAACACATGACCAAACTACCAGTATTTCCTGTATCAGGATGGGTTCGCGCCCAGGAACATAATGAGAATAGCTGTATTTTCATCAGGTAAGAGATGTATCTGGATATGACAGAACATGTATGCTTTCACCATGTGATTACAGGGGCCCATTTCAGTTCATGCCATGTAACCAGAAGGTGCTGCAAAACTTTGAGATTGAAAGGGAACCACCATAAGGTAATGGGCTACCAGTACCATATAACCATGCTGCAGCCCACTTTCAGTTTTAGTCCAAAGGATCCTTGGGAGAGTGGGCACACAGGACGTGTACATGATGAATTGCTCTGGTGAGCTGAATTTGGCCTGCTGGCCAGATTTTCTCACTGCCTGTTCTAAGGAAAATACCGTGTCACTAACAGAATCAAACTGACAGACTTCATAAAAAACCCTCAGGGAATAGGCTGACATGACTTTCAGACAAGTAATCTAAGAGATGTACGAGAGCAGAGAGCTAGCAGTTACTGAGAGAGACTAAATTAAATGTACAATAGCAGTTCAGAGGCGAGAGTGTATAAGACTGTTGTAACTGCAACAAGAGAGCTTTCCTGACCTGAAAAATCACACAAGAATTAAAAAAAAAAAAGTCTGTGCGCATGGCTAAGGAGCAGTATAAAAAGATAGAGAGTGCTATCATGTAGGGATAAGATCAGAACAAGGATGGTACAAAAGAGCGTTTGTAACTAGTGAAGAAGATAAATGGCAACAAGTAAAAGTTCCATAAATACAATAAAAAGACAAAAGACAGAAGGCAAGGTTTATAACTTCAGAGGAAAAGGAACAAGTTATAACTCATACTAAGTAGAACGAACTGTTAAATTTTCAGCCCTCAGCAGAAAAGTTAACTGTGAATAGGTATTTAAAGAAATTTTCTTTACAGGAAGACAGATGGTGAGGTCAAAGAGGAAACAGGTGCATTAAGAGTAAAGGATAAAGTTAAAGATAAGATAAAGATTTTCAAGTCAGCAGACACTTATGAAATCAGCCCTTGATGCTTAAAATGCTGATCCAAGTGACATCTTCAGAACTACAGAGATGACAAGACAGGCAGACTAGCACATATTGCTAAAAGAAGGGAGGAGGACGACTAAGGAAAACAAAGACTTGTTAGCCTAACTTCAGCCCCTGGACAGATTTTTCATCAAGTTATTGTGCAATCAATTAGTAAATAAATGGGAAGCAGATGATAAGAAGTAGATGAGGTGGGTTGTTCAGGAAAAGATTTCAACAAAACCAACCTTCTTTTACAAACTACCTGATTTTAGAGTTACAAAGTAATAGAAGTGACATAGATTTGACATATGCTCCTCAATCAGCTAAGAGAACACCACAGAGCTATGTCAGCCAGATGGTGACACACGTGAAAAACTGCTCCTGGAAAAATAACTACTGGAGGAGAAAACCGAACCAACGCAAGCCGGGTCGCCGTATTTGTGACGCCCCGCTCCGGCGGGCACTTACGGGGCGCGGGCTGAGGCGCGGGGCTGGCGGGAGGCCGGGCGCGGGCCGGTGCGCACGGGGCGGGCTGGCGGGCAGCAGCGCGGTGCGGAGATCCAGCCCGGAGCAGCTCGGCGGGGCCCTGATCTGGGCCGGCATC
>VZRQ01018919.1:429416-451248 GCA_013397975.1 Machaerirhynchus nigripectus | reverse complement strand
CTCCTCCTCGCACTCGGGCCCCGCAGTGCCGGGCGGGCGGGGAGGCGGCGCCTCTCCTGCCGCTGCGACCCGCCCCCTGCGGCCGCTCCGCCACCGTCGCCACCGCGGCCCGGCGGCTCCGGAGGGCGTGGTAGCTTTGGTGGGTGACGAGTTGACCATGAGCTGGCAGTGTGTCCTTGCGGTCAGGAGGGCCAGTGGTATCTTGGGGTGCATCTGAAAGAGCATGGCCAGTAGGTGATCTTCCTCCTCTATTCGGCCCTGGTGAGGCCACATACAGATTGCTGTGTCCGTTCTGGTCTTAGCAGTGCAAGAAATCCTACTGGAGAGGGTCCGGGGAGGCACCAAAGATGATGAGGGATCCGGAGCATCTCTCTTATGAGAGACTGTGGAGCTAGGCGCGTTTAGTCTGAAGAAGACAAGACTGAGAGGGAAACTCATCATTGCATATAAATACCTCAAAGGCAGGTGTCAGGAGGGTGGTGCCAGGCTCTTCTCAGTGGTGCCCAGCAACAGGATGAGGAGCAATTGGCATAAACCAAAACACAGGAAGTTCCACCTCAACATGAGGAAAAACTACATTGAGGGTGGTAGAGCACTGGAACTGGGCACCCAGGGAGGTTGTGGAGTGTCCCTCTGGAGACATTCAAAACTCACCTGGATGCTTTCGTGTGTAACCTGCTCCAGGTTACCCTGCCTGGGCAGGGGTTGGTTAGATAATCTCCAGAGGTCCTTTCTAACCTTAACAATTGTGTGTTTCTGTGATTCTGTGACAGCATGGGGGGTCGGTGTAGAGAAAGAGAGTGGTGTGGATGGCCCTGTGGTGCCCTCAGCCTTGGCCACTGTCACTGTGCTCCAGCACCAACCCCTCTGGCCTGTGCAACACTCCCAGCACAGGCAGAGCTGGACCCTGGGTGCTGCTGACACAGGAGCAGCTGTGAGCAGCTGGCTGGTCCCCAGATGAGCCCATGGCCTGGAGAGCAGAATACACCCCCCAGGTCGTGCCCTGCCTCGGCTGCCCTGGCCCAGGCCATTCTTCAGCAGGAACCTGCCACCAGCCGCCTTTCCTTATCCTGTCCTGGCAGAAGGGTGCTGCTGCAACCAGTGCCAGCTGCAGGGCTGTGGGTGAGGAATTGTACCACTGTATGTCACAGAATGGCAGGGTTGGAAGGCACCCTTAAAGGTCACAGAGTCCAACACCCTTGCAATGAACATGAACATCTTCCACTAGATCTGGTTGTTCAGAGCTTCGTCCAGCCTGACTGAATGTTTTCAATTCCGAGGCATCCACCACCTCTCTGGGCAACCTATTCCTGCATTTTAGCACCCTTCTCATTCATGAAAGATTAATTCTGAGGGGATGTTGGGTGTCCCTGCAGCCCAGAACAGCTTCCCAGGTGTGGGTAGTGGGGAGGTCACTCCCCATGTACTCTGTGTAGGTGGAAGTTGTGCTCTAATTTCAGTGTTAGACAAAATGAGAAATACATGGTTCAACCACATAAAAGCAAAACTGAGCCCCAAGATCTGAATTCTATGTTGTTTGATATGGAAATTTCCAGTTGAAGACAAATGGAGCTTTTCCCTCAAAAAGCATAGCTTCTGATTTTAACATTTTCTGACTTACCTAATAAATTCTACCTTTCATTAAGCTATGCTGTACATATAGCAACGTATAACCCTCAATCCTTTGTTTTTAATGCATTTCAAACTGCCCAACCCACATGAAAATGTGTCTCTCATGTGGCAGGAAAAACTGATGAATGCACAGGTGATTGAAAAGAAGCCATATGATGACACTGAAACACTGAAGGTAACAGTTTCCATCCTTCATGTGTGCATGCTGACTTGTTTCTATTGTGCATTAACTGAAGACTTCAGCAAAATGAAGAATGCAATTAATTCAAATGTTTCCATATATAATCATGATAACCATGCTATAGAATTCGAAAAGATGACTGTGACACTTTTCTGTTGTAGTTCAGAAGCCATACATCCCCCTCCCTGATTATTAAATAAGCAATTTTCTTGATGTTGGAAACACATATTTTTAAACAATTTTTAATTTGGTTAACAGGTGCATGGAAATGGTATCGCTTGGTTTTCCAAACTGCATTTTCAGCTCCCAGACACTGAGGACTGAGTTGATACTCCACAGAATAAAACGAAATGGTGAATCCATTGACAGACTACTCAGATCTGAATTGGTGCTTTCCATAGTGAGAACCAGCATTTCAGCTCTTCATTTTCTTGTTCTAATATTCTCCTTTGCTAATGATTCAAAAGTCTTTAGCCCAGGCTTGTTTTTTTTGTAGCTAGTACAGCTACAATTGTATGAGCTCAAAAATTTTAGTCCAACCAACTAATGTGTCAAAAGAAAAAAGGAGAATATATTTCCTGCATTATTTTTTGCTGATTCTCTTTATATACTACTTTATATGACTCCTGTTACCAGAAAAGTATTTACATGAAAATGGGCATTTGAGTCATGTGCCTCAAAATGATAATGTATCACACAAAATCAGAGCAGCCACAGTCTTATAATTCTTAATTTATTTGAATTGAAGCCTTAATAAGAAGGCTATAAATTGGAATGTTTGTCATTGCTTTCCTGTGGGATTTTTTTTTTACATTATTATTGCAGCATAAAGTCTTGAACAGAAGACTCCAGCCTTTAGGGGGATGATGCATTAGATCTGTGTTGATTTTTTTAACAAGGAGGGAGCTTTGTTCTTACCCAGGTATATGATTAACGATCCATGATTTGTTACCTGTTTCTTGAGCAGCTGTTTGGCCTGCGAGTGCTGTCCAGCTATGTTTTCATGGGAAAGTGTAACAGGTTCTGTCCTCTGGTCTGCACTATGTAGGGTGCACCAGCTCTGACCCTGGTCCTTCATTCCTAACCCACAACCCCATGGATATCATTCAGTGTCATTTCTCACCTACATTGTTCATTTCTTCTCCAGTTGTTTCTCCTGTCGCTATGTGCAAACCTACCTGACTTTAGCCTTTGGCACAGGGGTAAATGAGGGAACTTCTGAGACATGGTCATTTACCAGGCTGTTGAACAGACACACAACTTGGTATCTAGTACATTTAGAAATTAAAATCACGGCAGTCTGCGGATTTAACTTGTTCTTATATTTTCCTTCTACCTTTTGTGGTTTTGCAGTTTGAAAATTCTTGTTTGAAATTGGGACTAAAACAACCACAGCCTCCCTTCCATTGCTGTGTAACTGATCTGTTCAAACAGGCAAAGCATAGAGGGCCCTATTTTGCATGGAGATTAGCATGAGAGCAAGGGTATATAAGTGCCTTTTATATACTTAAGCTCTCAGCAAAACTGGACCATGTCTCTTTAGTGAGAGGATGAAATTGGATAGTTACAGTTCTCTCAAATTATGTACAAAGATCTATGGTCAGCATAGTTCTCAGATACCTTGTTAAATTACTACCTTAAACGATCTGTTAAAATAGGAGATTATTTTCTCTTAGCAGGTGTTTTTCTTTTTTAGCAAAGTCCAGGGCAGCATTATTATTTCTTCCTTTAAGGGATATAACATAACAAAGGATTTTCCAAATGGCAAATGGAACAGATATTCTGGTTCTTCCTCTTGGCAATGGGAAAGCAAAGCCCTGGGGATTTCCTTGTGGCAAGAGAGTGAAAACAAACACATAAAATTTTGCTTCCTATCAGGGCAACAAACCCCAATACAATAATTTTTGGCGTGCTATGCTCAACACAGCTAATTTTATAACCTAGCAGAAAAATAGTGTTTCCCCGCCAGGAACATTTAGACCAACTAATTTTTTTCTTATGGCAGCCTGCAATTACTCTAAAAATAAAACTGATGCCTCTTACCCATTCTTTCTAAGGACAAAATGGATCTGAGTGATATGTCGTGGTTTACTTGAAAAAGGGTTTTTTTTGTTGAAATAAATATACTATTAAAAGTACCACCACCTTAGAACTAATTAAACAAAGAACAAAAATGGATGGTAAACACCTCAGCTAAAGTCTCTTCTCTTCCTTCACTCACTGGATTTCACCAGTTTGTGATGTCCCCTTTTCACTAATTGTCTAGGTATCACTACTTCTCTCAGACCCTGTAGGATCTGAATTTCAGTAGTCAAAAGCAAGGATAGAAGCACAAACTGAAAAAAATAAAATCATTTAGCTATTCTTTTGAGAAAGAGAGAAGAGTGGAGAGAAGAGAAAAAAGTAAAGAAAAAGGAAAGGAAAAAAGAGAAAAAAGAGAAGGAATGAAGGAAAGAGAAGAAATGCCTTTATAGAGCACTTTTAATAAGCTATAGTTGAGAAATACTGGCATGTCATGTGAAACAAGACAAGGTAGCTCTTTCTTCCTGAGAGAAATTACAAATTAAGAGTGATTCACCCAAAGTAGAGAACTACTCGACCCCCTCTTCTTCTTCTGCCAAAAAAAAAAACCAAAAAACAAACAAAGAAAAAAAAAGCCATCCAGGCTTACACTTCTATTTCTAAGGCAATACAAGTTGAAAAACAGTGAGGAATGTTTCTGATTTTATGATCTCTCAGATTAATTTTATTCACCAGAAAGAAGCTGAAGGAAGGAAGGAAACCTTTTCTAGATATCTCTGACTATGATTTTCCATAGCTATTGTGATGACCAGTTGAGGGGTTTCAGGACCTTTGTTCTTGGTTTCATGTGGAGAACAAAGTCATCTGTGACCTTTCCACTTCTCCTTGAAACAACATTTGCTTTGTGGTGTAACTAACAGGTCAGATTTTTTTTTGATTTGTGGTGCTCATCTTAAAAGGTATCTACAAACTGAGACAGTAGGTTCTAAAAGTATGATCTTATGCCTGCATTAATTGTTGGACCCAAAGTCAGGGGAAAAATAGATTATGTTTATAATGCAAACAATTGCATCCAGACCAAAGTTTTCAGTCAGTTGAAATCAAGAACAGACATACCTCCTTCCAAGTGAAGCATGGTTATTGCAAAACTGAAAAACTCATTCAAAAGACAATAATACTTGCCTGAATACTAAAGTAGCTGAGGGAAGCATAGGCTGGATTGTGGCTTGACCACCATTTGACAGCCTAAGACTACTGTGTTTTACTTTTTTATCTCCTTGATTTCAAATTTATTTCACAAAGTTGCAGACCACAGGCTTTTCTTGAGAGCAGGAGAAGTGAAAATCAAGGTCACAGATGTTTCAGGTTGGAAGGGATCACAGTGGGTCATGTGGTCCAACCACCCTACTCATGCAGGGTTATCCTAGAGCACATGGCACAGGATTGTGTCCAGATGGTTCTTGAATATCTCCAGTGAGGGAGACTCTGCACCCTCTCTGGACAATCTGTTCCAGAGAATGGTACAGTAAAGAAGTTCTTCCTCATATTTAGGTGCAGTTATTTCCTGTGCATCAGTTTCTGCCCATTGCTTCTTGTCCTGTTGCTTGGAACCACCGAGAAGAGCCTGGTCCATCCTCTGGGCACCCTCCTTTCAGATACTGACAGACACTGGTGAGGTCCCCTCTCAGCTGTCTCTTTTTGAGGCTGAACAGGCCCAGCTCCCTCAGCCTTTCCTTTTAAGAAAGGGGCTCCTGTCCCTTAATCATCTTTGTTCTCCTCTGCTGGATCCGCTCCAGGACCTCCAGGTCTGTCTTGTACTGAGGAGCCCAAAACAGAACACAGCCTCACCAGCGCTGAGCAGAGGGGCAGGATCACCTCCCTCAGCCTGCTGGCAATGCTCTTCCTAATGCACCCCAGGATACCCCTAGCCTGCAAAGCCACAAGGGCACTGCTGGCTCATGGACAGCTTGTTGTCCAGCACGATTCCCAGGTCCTTCTCCTCAGAGATGCTTTCCAACAAGTTAGCTTTCCAATCTGTACTAGTGCAGGTACAACACTGCATAGTGTGTTTCATCATGGTGGTGAAAACATAAAAATATTTCACATGTAAAATATTTGTAATCTCATATTACATGTACCTTGTCATAGATTATGTCTTCAGTTAATTGATTCTGAACATTTTGTTTCACTGGATGGGATCATGCTGGCTGTGTGAAATATTCCCTGACAAACAAAAATGAAACCATAATTCAATAGCAACTTAGAACTGTAAAAGAAAAATCTGTATATTTGTAGAGCAATGGAACACTAATTGAGTTCCCAGTCCTGTAAAGAATTATGTAGTTAATTCCACAGATATGAACTGAGACCAACGAGTTGCTACAGATCCTAAGAGTTAAGCAGTTTTTCACTATCAAGGCAATAGCTTTTTCTTTAGAATTTAAGTTGTCATTCCTAACATATTTGCTTTCCAGCCATGAAACTTAGAGGAATGTATTAGTCTGAGTGATTTACTCTTGATGTGAGGGAACATAAGAAACCATACTTGGTCAGACCAATAGCCTATCTAATCCCCTAATACATGTTCAACAGCAGCAAAACAAAATGTTGTTTAAGGAGAGAGTGCAATCTTGGCCACTCTATTTTGTACTCTCCTCCCAAATCCCTATTTACCCTAGTGATGTCATAGGGTACATACCTACAAAGCCCTTTTGGTGTTGCTTTAGGGATTTGTCTGGATTTGTCCAACCTCCTTGTGAAACTGCTGATTCTGTTTGCCTCCACAGCCCTCTGTGGCAGCAAGGCCCAGAATTTGTTCACTGCAGAAAGATGCACATTCTTAATCAGTTGTAAACTGATCTCCTACTGTTTCTATTGAATCCTCTCTATTCCTGGTAAGGTAGATTTGGTGAAAAATAGTTCTGTGCTTATCTTGGCCACTGTCTTCAATATTTTGTAAATCTTTATTTAATCCCCTTCCACCTTATCCCCTTTCATTTGAAGAGATCCCACCTTTTCAGTCTTTTCCTGTAATGCAGCTGTTCCACGCTCTGCTCACGTGAGAAGCGCTTCTCTGTATTGCTGGGTTAAATTAGCCCAGGCTAATTGTGGCAAAACCAAGGACTCAGGGAGGGTCAGAGGAGCAGTAACAGGCAAAGGAACCCCAGCAAGCTGATCAATGAAAATGAAGCCAAATTGCCTACTGCCAAGACCATCCAAGGGGAATGACCAGATCATTGTCACTGGGGTGAAACCCACCAGGGTCATCAAGGGAAGCAACTGTTTCCCCTGAATGTAATGTGAACTGAAGAGGTGTTTTTCTAAAGGGATGTGGGACTTGATATGGTATGCAAGGGAAAAAGAATTGCCTGAAAATTATTATTGGATATGTTAGGGGGATTGTAAGAATGTGCAAGGCTTACTGTGGGATGTTTAGGGAAGGGATCAAAGTTGGGGAAAGGGAGGCATCAAGGAGGATAAGGTTGGAATAGAATGTGAAAAGAGAGGGAAGAGGGCATTAAATTACAATTAAATTATACTCCCCCCTCCATCTCCCAAGCTTTCTGTAGGCTCACAGTTTCCTCCTGCTTCATTCACTGACCCTCACCTCATTCTAGTAGCTAAGTATATCTCATTCCTACTTAACCTATGTACTTCATTTTCTCTTCCTCACCATTGGCATTCCCCACCACCAATTTTCCCTTATTTTTTTAGCACCTTGGTGTCAGAAAGGTATAAGAACTCACTTAGGTGGAGGAGTTTCCAGGCTGGTTGTGCTGATTTTGACACCAGTAGGGAATTGCATTCCAAATACGCCACTCCCTTTCCCCTGCCCCTTCTGGTAAGGGAGGGACAATAAAGCACAGACTATGGATTGAAATAGCAATTTAATAAAAGAGCAAAGCAATGGAATAAGAAACACACCATAACAACATCAGTTGTTATTAATAGCAAAAGTATGCAAAAGAGAAGATGTTTTACCCACAAAAGGGTATTCACCACCAGGAACAAAAGCCCCAGATGGAGTGCTTCAGGCCAGGCTGATAATAAAGAATGGTAACAAATTTAATTGCTGTTCTTTTGATAAGGCTGCCTTGATGGAAAGTACATGGCAGGACAGAGTCCATCCCAAACACTGGAGGAGGTGAACAAGTTATTGGTAATTGCATCAAAGACAGCGAAGACATGAAGTATTTCTGTGACTGTAGGGGACAAATGTTGCTCTGAATAGCTAAGTAAAAGTCCCATTGGTTTCACTGGGAATTTTGTCTCTGCAAGAACTAAATGGTGACGATTTAATATTTGAAGTAGAATAGTGGTATCAGTACAAGGATAAAACCAAAGTTCTTAGGGATTTTCTGAATATAGCGTATAATGCACCATCTAAATCTGGTTTCAACTGGTTCCTTATTTTGCAGAAGTAACATTTAAGAGTGGTTTAGTTTCATTGTGTCTTACATAAAAGTTTTCCTTTGTTCAGCACACGATGTACACTTTACCAGGAAATAGAACAGCAATGTCTGCTGTTATTTGAAAATAACTCAGTTTATATATAGATCGTTGTGAAAAGTGGAACAGTATCTATGACTCGTTCCCCAAACTTCAGAAATGGTGTGCCACTGAACCACTTATAACCTTGCTGGTGTTCATCTGTATCAGTGGATTTTGAACAGATTTCCCCAGAAATGCCTCAAATAGTATTTCAGGGTTGGAGAGATGTTTGCAGCTTAATGGGTTCTGCAGGTCAAACTCTATGTGTACCTGGGCTTTTTGTATTTATTTGTTCCATTCCCCAGCTCCATGTGGATAACCAACCCTCCCATCCCCTGTGTCAAGGAATCACTTCAGTGCTTTCAGACTCTCCCACCATTCATTCAGTTGTCCTCCATTTTGCCCATCTCCCTTACTAAGGATTTCTATTCCCTACTAACTTGATGATGGTCAGTCATCTCATTCAGCATCCTCCACCTACTCATTTTTACCCTTTAACATCCATTGGACTCCCATACTCTTTCCTCTCTTAAGAAAATCTGAGTGCTTGCAATGTCTCCTTTCCTCTTTTTCACCTATCTCCAATTGTCCTATTCCTTCTGATTCCATGTTGATGCCTCTTTGCATAGCTTCACAGCCCCAGAATACCCTTTGGTCCATCATTAATTATCAGGGAATGAATATTTTAAGATGTTCATTTCCTTGTGAATGTACAAAATCTATTGCAAATTAGAAGGGGGAAAGCTGTCATTATTTTAATTACGGGCGACATCTAACAATTGTTAGATTTCTAAACTAAAGTTGCAGAGATACTTGAGGAGCTCTGAAAGTGGCTTGTTTTTTTCCAGTTCCAGCTTCTTGTTTATTTTCTTTTTAAGGATTTCCTGTTAGAATATTTTTGAATGAATGAGATGCACTGTTCAGAAGTTATTCTGGTACATGCACAGGTACAGGCAAGAGAGAAGTGCCATTCAGTTTTATATATGAGTCACAGGACTGAAAAAATAAAGCAGAGAAATAATTAGGGATGGGTTATATGGCCATTTCTTTAAGTCCAGCAATAAGATGCTTCTCAGTATTCCAAGTAATGGAGATATTCATGTGGAAAATTCTTTTTCAGTAGAGTACATTCAACAATAAAGTGTAAGCATGTATATAAAGACTGCACATGACTGCAAACTACAAATTTGACCATCCAGTTCAAAAATCCCCACCTTTGCCTCTCTTCTTTTTTAACAGTGAGCCCAAAAAGATGACATTTAAGGACCAAATACTTCTATCAGTAGCAGTGGTAGTATTCTACAAGTCCCACAGAGACTATACATCTTTAACCAAGTCAAAGACATAGCATATTTATCTCAGCAATATACTTTCATGCTATGAAGATGAAATACACGTAAAAAGAAACAAAAAAATACAAAACTCTATATTGTGTTGTATCACCGTTATTGAAAGTAGCTGTGGTCTTTTTTATGTTTATACAGTTTGGTTCATGGATTGGTTTTCTGTATCTTCAGTTGAAAATCTCTGAAAACTTAGTATGCCTACTTAATGAATTAGCCTTACTACACCCATTCAAATGTTAAACTCAGTCTACAGAAAAGTTGAAAAAATGATGCAAAAATTTGAACCCTGATGCAACTGAATTCAATAAGACTTGTTTTAATAAAAGAAATAATAAGAAAAGAACTAATTTTGCCATCAGCAACAAAATACGCTCATGGGATCAAGAAATCCTGGCACTACTGAGAAAACATCAGTGGCTATGATCAGCCATTGCCAGACACTTACAGCAACTACAGCAGATTACATTCTTCGCGGGTGGATTCAGTGTGTTTTCAAAAATTGGTCTTTTTGTTTTGTTTTATTCTTTTGAATTATTCCTTTCATGCCATTTAAAGAAAATCAGTTTAAAAGAAATTAGCTTGAATTTCAAAAATGGTTTTTTGACAACACAAAACCACAAACATTTTGTGTTGTCAAGGGACAGTATTAGAAACTATGGATGTAGGAGAAGAAAGATGTGAGATCATCTTTCTACAAATGAAACCACACAGCATACAGTCACGTAGAGGCCAGTCAGTTTTATACGGGTTTTGATGACAATTTCTCGAACACATTTTTGCCCTCTGATTCATTGAAAACTAAGAACATGACAAATAAGTGAAGCAAGGGAATAATCTTGCTACTGAAATAGGATGAAATAATATAAGTTTTAACTTTTAGGACTACTTGGAACCTTGCATTTAGGGCTGGTTTAAGTTAAGCTGTCTGTTTACACCATTCCGCTTCCCGTCCTTCCTACTGACATATGTGCATGGCTGCCAGGTGAATCAGACCCATGAATGGATCTGGCTGAATAATCCTTCTGTCTGCATTACTTTTCAACTGGATCCAACGCCCTACTCTGATGAACTTCATATCTTTAAAGACTTGCAGAACTGAGAGAACAAAGAAGAGTGGCCAAAGGGAGCGACTGCTTACAGTAAATGCTGCTGTCAACAGGAATTTGCATTGCACAATAGCCAACACAGCCCTGGCTCTAGCTTCCTGAGCAACGATTGTTGCTATGACTTCTTGGGAAGAGTATTCTGGATATGACCTCTCCAAATGAATTTGGCATAAAATTCCTCAGGCCCCTTTAACAATTTATATCTCCAGAGTTTCAGTTCTGTATTTGTCAAATATATTGGAGACATGTAACAACAGAAAAAAGTACTTTGCAGGCCTTGTAGAGGCATTTTAAAGGCAGTGCCACTAGAATGATGGATTCTTACCCAAAAGTATGCCCATGCATGCCTTTCCTCAATGCCCTTGCTATTCTTGAACTTTGCTTGGTATTTCATTAGTATTTCCAGGGATCTGGGGTCTCCCTCCAAAGCCTTCTCTTCCGTCTCACAAATCTCCTCTGAATGCTAGAATATACAGGCGGTCAGTTAAATGTTTTGTCAGGAAAAATGTAATTTCATTACACTCTGGAAGTGTCCATTTTCCTTTTCACATCTTTGCTTTCTTTCCTTTGGAGGCTCCAGGCTCTTTACCAGCATGGAGAGAATGGTTCCCCTTGACTGTTCATAGCAGCAGCTCTTCCAGAGCCTACTGTGCCTTTTTACCATTTTACCCTGGATGTAATATGACACAATGGCACACACAGCATACACTGAAACATTTAATGATGCACATTTTTATAAAACTAATTAGTGTTATACAAATAAGTGCCTAAAATGTGCACACGCATTCAATTAATGTATTATAATAGTATATAGGTCTATTAATACACTGAATTTTGAAATAGGTACATAAATTTAAAGGTACATATGAACTTAGTTTCATTAGTGTTGAACTAAATCATGTCTGCTACAAAGGGAGAAATTAAGTACTGTCAATGGCATTTTCTTCTTAGCCCTATATAGACCTTACATGACCCTCCTCCCTCACTGTTGTATCTGAATGCCTTAACAGCAAATCATAGAATCATTTACGTTGAGTCCAACCATAAATCTAACACTGCCAAGCCTACCACTAAAACACGTCCCTAAGCACCATATCTACATGTCTTTTAAATACCTCCAGGGATAGTGAGTCAACCACTTCCCTGGGCAGCCTGCAGACTGGGAAGTGAGTTAGTAAGATGTAGTTTACTAAAGACTTACAAAGCAGGGAAGAGAGTCAGTATGAAGTCTAAAATTCTGGCGATAAGCATTCAATGGTAGCTTCTAGAGAAATGGCTAGATGTGACACAGAAAACCTGGCTCCTACTTGAAACAATCAGTGGGGAAAAACATGCCTGAATGTTTGGATGTCATGTGTGATTTTTGGAATAGCTTTTGTAGACTGTATGCACATTTCATCTGGTAGAAGACACTTCTGGGTTTGCCTCTGGGCAATGCTAGAGAGAAAAGTCTGAAGTGTGCTTAATGTCGCCAGCTGAATGATGAGCATAAAAGGTCAGTTTGCATAGTATGTGATGATCTTGGAATTGGTTTGCCCCTGTAATTTATCTTAGGAATTCAACCCATATTAACTGGTTGAAATGAATGAAGTTATGCTATCTTGCCCTACCTTCTGTAACAAGTGCATAAAGCTTATAACTTATAAAAGATTTATTTCATTCACAGAAACGCAAATGCAAATACATTGAGAGCCATACTTTTCCTGCTCTTAGAAACTGCTTTGATTAACATCGCAGTCCAGCTTCCTGTACTGTAGGGTTTTGGCCCCTGCCATGCATTACTGGTTTGAAACATAATGGCACAGATTTCAATCTATATTATACAGGCCACCGTGTCCCCAGTTACATTCACAATGCTACATTATGTGCAAATTAAAAGGCCAACTTTAAAGTTGCAATAATTGAATGGTAACAACCAGGAAAATACAAAATGTAATATCCCTGTAGCTATTTAATTTGTCTGTTATTTATGCGCAGTGTCCAGAAAGGGACAACAGATTCATTAGCACCATATATTACTTTTTTTTTAGGCATATGTTGTTTTTCTGCTTGTTGTTATACCAGAGCCATTAACAATTACAATTCTCATTCAGATGATTCTAGCAATAGGTGACATTAACAGTCTGTGTCCTAGTCAACTCCTGCAGGCAGACTGGCAGAATGTTCCTGATGTTGGGTGAAAATATTAACTACCAAATAACATACTCCAAAACAGATACTAACATATGAATTACTCATTTAAAACATCCAGCCAGACCTATGCAACATAAGGAAAGTAGGATTTAATGAGATTATTGTGAAAATTTCTGTAAAAGCAAATGCATTTGGAAACCATTTTACATGAGAATCTCACCAAATCAATGGCAAGGTTCAAATGTCTATTTTTAATGTTTTTCTTCCAGTCACACAATTGTGCTGGCCCTAGAGTAAACAATAAAATACATTTACCTGATGGGAGTTATCCCACTGGAATAATCTGGCCAAATAAAGTTTAGCACATGTCAAGGGCTGCAGGCTTAGATCAAAAGCATGGAAAATTTCCAGCATCAGAAACAAAAGAAGGTGTTCATGGAATAAAAAAATGGGAAATGTTTTACCGTTTCAAGTAAACAGAGACACACCTAGTCCTGGATAAGATGGAGATCTGAGTCTAAAAACTCTTTTTTTAGACTGTGCTCAAGCCTCTGGAGATATTTACCTTGTAAAGATCCCTGTAATTCTGCTTGCCCAGTTGTGTACGTTCAAAACCTGGCGGGAATACACAGTTTCTGTATGGCTCATATGCCAAGGTCCCCATTCTGCAGAGTGAAACAGGCTGCAGGAGCTAAGAGGGAATGGTATGATAAATACTCTAGGTTTTGTTCCATTATAATTCTGAGACTTAATGAAGGTACACACATGGTTGTGCGAAGCAGAAAGCATTCCTGGGCTCTGTGGTGTAATAATTTTTTTACTTTCTGTGGTCATCTGGAGAAATTATTTATGATTGTTTTTGCCTACAAAAGAATTGTGATTGAGGCAATGAAACACTTGGATTTTAAAAGCAGTGAGTCAGAAGAAAGAAATCATCAAATACCAAAACACTGAATAGATTAAAGTGTAAAATACATGTTTTTGTTTTCTGTCTTCAAAAACGACAAAATTGCATCAAGTATCTCATACTCCTGAAGTCAGAAAGAAAAGTGAAAAAGAAACATTGATAGCAAATGTGAAAACCTAGCTCATGAGTGAAAATTTCATGGCCTTGAGCATATTTACATACATAGACAGGAAATTTCTGTATTTGATCTACAGTCTGGAGGTTATGCTGGTTTGATTGGCTTGTGTGTTAGCTTCCCAGCCACTTCTGATCTTTCTTATCCTCTTCCTAAAACATGGGAGGAGCAGTATGCATTTACAGAGCAGAACCAAAATAGGAAGAAAAACTGCAACCATAAATGAAGGTGGCGTATACCAGATGAATTGGTTAGCATCAACCCACTTATTCCAAGCAAACACCAGTGCATGAACAGTGCATAGCAGCAGGGCTAAATATCCCATCTTGCTCTGAAAAGAGAAAGAAAATAGTAAGCTATTTATTTTTTCCAACTTGGCAAGAAAAAGTACTCTGTTAAGCAAATATGAAAATCTGGACAGGCCTTGACCAACAAGCTCAAGTCAAAGAAAAGAAACCATTGGCTAAGAACTGTAAGTCAAGACTCCAACTGTACCCCTTTATGCCACTCTAAAGGAAAATGGATGAGGCACATTTTTCAAGTATTGCTATGATACTTAGCTAAAATACAGAAGAAATTACAGGTTATTCCTGAAACACGCTCAATCCTGAATATCTCAATTTACAGATGCCATCTGTATACTAAATTACTTTAGTTCTGTGATAAATTATTCTGAGTTCAACAGCAGATTGAGGTATTAATTGATTACTTGCGAAGAAAAAAGTTAAGGTTAATTAAAATCACAAACTCTATTAAGTCTAGTACTATGGCAAAAGCACTGCACAACTACAGGAAACTCAAGTTTCACTTACAGTGATAAATTTGGCTCAGCATGTTAACAAAAATGCAGGAGTAAAGAAAATTTAATAGTAATTTTGAGTGTCTTGTCACTTAACAATCTTGTATTCATCAGTCGAAGTCGAACACTGCCTTTCCAACTGCTGAATGCACAGAATCCAATTTTTGAGTAAGAAGGTTTTTTTTTAATAAAGTAAGTCCAATGCAGAAGTATTACTCTTCTGGGTTTCTTCACCACAGTCTTTAAATACTGAAAGCAGTCATGCATTTGGAGACTCCCTCCTGACTTGTCCGTATTTGTACACCTGAAAACTTATCTTACAAATGATGGACTTCAAAGAGTGTGCAGAATATCAAATCACTAATTTGTGATTATACATTTCAGATCTGCTTTTAAAATACAAATCAAACTTTCAAATGCCAGGTACTTAGTAGGCTATTGAATTTTCAGGTTTTGGTGTTTTGAGGGCCTGATCCAACACTTGCTTAAGTCTAGTGTGACCATACCGATGTCAGCAGAACCACCCCTGATTATTATTGCATATGATAAAAGAAAATTGAGAGCAAACCAGATGCTTGGGTGAAGGAAACAAGCACAGCTGTAGCAAACTTGAGACTGGCTGGATTTGATTATGCATCTGTTCTAAGATGTCTCTTTCAGAATACACTGTGTCATATGGGAACAGCATTGACTGGTTCAATGCCACCTAATCCCAATTCAGCAGGACATGGGGCATTCAGGAAAGATTAAGATGCCTAGAAAATGACTGAAATGTCTTCAGCACCAGAGCTAAGAAAAGGTCTCGAAGGAACAACCGCTGCTGGTCACAAAGTCAGGAAGAGAAAAACAAATAGTATGGGGTTGTCTTTACTTTCCATTTTATACACTCAACACAACAGCCTGTTCTCCTGACAAAAGAGTAAATGAAAAGAGTATTTCTCGCAAACTAATTAACAAAGAGTATGGAACAAACTTTTAGATTGGTTTTACAAACTCCTCTGTGTTTGATATTTTTAACTCCTGATGGCCTTAGCTGATAACACACAGTTCTACAAATGAGACTGGTAACATGCAGTAATGACATTCATGCACACCTGAATGTAGTGGAACTCTCTCCATGTCAAAGAGTGACTGACAGATGGAATTGATGTTATTGCCAACAGGGCCAGCAAAGCAAGTCCCAGAATTCCTAGAGACACATAAATCTCCATTCTCCAAACATCATGTTCAATCCACGCATTTTCTTTTTTCTGTTTGACCTGCCAAAAGAATAATTAAAAATTACAGACTGGCACATTTGGCTGTTTGTGTGAAATATAATTTCACTATTTTCACCATAATATTAATGAAATAAGCAAAGAAATACAGTATTTTGGTTTGTTTGAATGTCTTTGAATGTAACTGCTATTTACTTCTGATGACAAAGTCTTTACTAGTATTTGCAGAGCTTTTAGAGAGAAGAATTTACACTTCCTCAGTGTCTTGGCCCAGGAGAGCCTGATTCTGAGGCTGCCTTCACAGCAAGGATAAATCTTGGTTTTGACAAGAAAAAAAATTCACCCATGGCTGAGTACCATATCAGGGAGATTACAACAACAGGAAATACATTAACAGCACTACTTCAGTAGTAATTCAGCAGGCCCTCTTAATATAAGCATCCTGCAAGGGTAGTTGTTTAGCACTGTTTTTTAGAAAAACACAACTTGGTACATTTGTGTTTTTAATAAACTGATGTCAAAGCTTCTCCTGTTTACAACTACTTGCAACAGCACTTTGATCCTGCTCGTGTTCACCATGGCATAATATGCCCCAAATACCATCATTTCTGCATCTTGAAGATTGGAATCTCAAGGAAATTTCTAGTAATCCACTGAAGTCAGATTACCAATAAGGCTGATTACAGAGTTTTCAACAGGTAGTTTGACTGTTTAGAGAAATCCTAAGAATTTACGGACATCATCATATTGTGCTTTTAATAAAACTCTAAATTAGACTTTAATCTAGAGGGGGCAATAAAAACATACATTTGCAGTCTATACTTTATATTGGAATATTCCCAATACTGCAATACATATGGTACTCAAGGTGATACATAAATATTAGGAACTTTCTAGTCACATAGGACCTTGGAGAGCTTTGCAAGTCAACTATTACCCATGAGTCAGAAGCATCATTGAAATTCTATCTTTAAACACAGTAGTGTGTATTGGTCCAATTGTGAGCCATCAGTATTCACAAATTTAAGTTTGTGCAAATACAGAGTACTGTGATTTAGCTCAGCCTTCCTTTGCTGCTGGCTGATTCACTTTGCAACGGTGTCTAAAAATGTGTTCAGTGCTCAGTTTTTGTTGATAGATTTCACTAGTCCAGAGAGGATTGATCTAAACTAAACTAATAATGTGACGACAATTTAAATGTTCCTGTGAGATATAATTTTGTGCATTTTACAGACAGAAAAAATCCCAAATGAAGAAAATTACTTATATACTATACACTGGTACTGTGATGACTCTTGACTATTACATGCCTTGACAACTAGGTCCTGCTTCATCCTTTAAGAGTGCTCTCTGGGAATCTACTTCAAAATCAAAAAAAGGCAATGAAAATGGCTTCCCCCCATCCAGATTTGCTTGAATGACCAAAAGAAGGATTTTTTGAATACAGAAGGGTTGGTGTTTGCATGCCCATCATACCTGCTGGAATGCCCAGTTCAGCAGCTTGTATCTGTATGATCTTCTCATTGGATAGCATAGGCTATAGCAGGCGTGCAATGCAGCGAAGAAGAAACTGAGAAGTCCAAATTGTTTCCTTGATAACATCCATCTATCCAGCCACTGGGGAAACCTTTTATACTTTGTGCCAAAGTACAGCTGGAAACCAGCAGCTAATATTCCTGGTAAATACACTAGTGCTAAAAGGGTAATTGAAGTCACTGGTAAAACTTTGTTTATGACAAGGATTGGAATTTTATAGAAAACGTTTTCCTTTCTAGTTATAAAAGGATGTATGACATCTCTCACAGAAGTGTAAATAAATGTTAATAATGAGATCACAGATGCTATCTTCATTGGCAAGTGCCACTCAGGGAACAGATCCGGCTTGCAGTGCTGTTCTGAAGAGTGTTCAAACTCACCAAAATGGTGTGCTTGATGTAAATCAAAAAGTGCAGCTGCTTCTGATGGATTGGCAACCTGCATATCCACATTCTGGAAAGGACAGAAAGGAAATATAAAGTGAGTTCAAGACAAGATTAAAAAACTTCAGTAATGACAGTATTTGCCATCATGACTTTTACAATGTACTGCAGTGAAACCATATACAAAACATATGCCCTACTAAAGACAAGGTACCTTGGAAACATAACATTTCAAACAGCATAGTCAGCACTTGAGCAAGGCACTTGTGGTATACATTTCCCATTCTTCATTATCTGCAGTGATTTTAAAATAGATTTTAATTCCAGGAAGATAACTACACTGCAAGGAAGGAAAGATTACATTATGTGAAGCATCACTTCAGCTTCTTATTATGTAAGTTATAGATTTCAAATGTCAAATTTCAGCTATAGACTTACTGATGTAGCCCAAATAATATGCACTAGAAAGGATTAAAGGACCTTTTCTCTGAACCTTTTTTGGTGTGATGTGGAAAGCTTCCTGAGTGCAATGTTGCTATCATGAAGATTCCTCCAAAGATAAATTTTATATTCCTGTGTAAAAATCCCGAATTATTTCTATGGAGTTTTGCTCATACGGCAAAACACAATTAGCAGCTACCCTTATGTAGTTTTTAGCTGCCCCAAACTTTGTGTATTTTTTATCATGGACTGTGATTAAACTGAATGAGATGTTCTTTATCTTTTTATCTCTTCATGTCAATATTGTGACAACACTTCAGAAATATTCATGATTTGCCAGTGCAATGGTAACGCTGTCTCTGGACAAAACAGAATCAAAGATTGCAATATTCTATGTGACATATGAGCTGCTTTTTTACAGAAACATTACCAAGTAGTTAAGATTTCCTGTATTTCTTCTCGGCATGATGTTCTGACCTGCATTCTGATCAATGGCACGATTACCACCTTCCCTCTTCTCCATTGTGGTAACTCCCTGCAAAACAAACACAGGATGTAAAACAGGTTTTGAAATGCCATACTGGAACTTTGAGGCCTATTTTCCCTCAAATTGTTTTCTTCCATGTCCTCCACACATTTGCTGGAGAAGGTACAGTCAACTAGGGAAAAGAAAGCCTGTCCTCTGGGACCAGAAAAGCTCAACTTATTTTCTGGGTAAACCAGAGAATAAGAGAGAGCATAAATCAATGGAGAAAAAACACTGATGAAAAATATTATTTAAGCCTAATATCCCTCTCGCTAGTGGAATAAATGCATTAATTCAAGAGCAAAGTTTTTAAATGACAACAAATTAGTTTGAAACAGCTTACAGAAATAATGTAAAATGTTATGAAGATGGATTTTATTAAGTCCATGAGACTTGCTGATGCAAGAAGCCCGTGGAAATGTATTGTTACTAATATACTTTAGGGTTTAGGATTGGTCTACCCGACAGTCACTCTGGGGCTTTAGAGGGGTATTTTCCCTTCAAGATTGTCAAGAAACTGGAGCTTCACTTATGCTGTTCCAAGGTATTTTGGCAATACTCATCACCACAAGTACCAGCAAAAATGGTTCTAGGCTATTAGAGACGACAAAAATTCAGATGCCAGAAAAAAAAAAGCAAGACAATTGATAAACTGCAAGAGATGTTTCTGAAAATCCTAGGGTAGCAGGAAAGACAGTATTTTGGAGAGTGTAAAAAAACTACAGGGACTGCAAGGACCTTGCAAGAAGGACTTCCCAGGTATGCGTCACACTGCTGCACACTACAGGAGGAGAGGCACTGGCACCACACTACTGGAAGCTCTGAGTGCCATACCACAGGGGGACTTTCTGTGACAGCCTTTAAGAAAACTGCTAGGTGGCTCTTCCATGTAGTTTCCTACTGAACAGCTGAATTACGAGATATTAAACTGTTTCTCTAACTACAGATTCTTTTATATCCATAAACCTTTTGGGAAATTATATGGAGAAGTCAGACTTTGACAATTTTCCTTCATTTACTGTGTCCGGTTCCTTCAGTGGATGAGTTTTACAGTTTTTGCTGTCTGCTATGAGGGTTTGCTCTCTGCCAGGCCACCAGGCACCTGAAGCTGAAGTATTCTTTTTTCAAGTGTTCTTTTCCTTAGTATTTCTCTTCGGATTTTTCCCTCCTGGTAGTGATCTCTCCCTTTGAGCACAACCTTTCAGACAAGTGTTGCAGAGTAGGGTCAACAAGACTAAACTAAGAAGGTCAGGCTGTTAACCCTTTCCTACACCACCTAATGGTGTAGGAAAAGGTTATCCTCTGTATATCCTGCACTCAGGAAAGCATGGACTGATGAAGGCATATTTCTGTCTTTTCCCCCCTATTCCTAGGGCTAGTCCCTGTGATTATCAAAGTTTTGTGGTATCACATATCTTCATAAAAACCTGATTTTAGAATTTCTACTTCTACATGTTTCAATATACATAATTTCTAGCTGTTACAATTCAAGTAATAGTTTACAGATAGAACTTAGTATGGTGAACTTACATGGAAAAACCGCAATAACAAATATAGTGAACTCCACATCTATTTTTAAGGAACTCATAATATGAAGGGCATTCACTGTTATTGAAGCCTACCTTCTGGCTACCACACTGTCTTAGAGGTCCAAAAGTGTAATTTAGATTGGGAAGCTCTGTATGGAAAAGCCTGACTCACCCAGTTGTCATGCTGCTATCACTCTTCAATCAGAAAATTTAGAAACAAAGAGTCCAGTATTAGTTTCTAGTTAAAGGTTTATATTGAAGAGGATGTAATAAATTATATCATGATGTGAAAAAACCAACCCATGCGCTAGAATGCCAGTTGCTGATCCTAAAAGCTGATTTATTGGTTCTTTTGGGATACAATGTTTAATACAAGGTTAAATACCGCGTTAAAGGTTTATGCAACAGAAAACAAGACAGAAAGAAAAAAAGAACGCGTGTGCAAATGAATGCAGGTGCTCTTTCAGAGAAAAATGGGTTTCAGCCATGAGTCTGCAGGCAAGGACACTCAAGTGTCATAGCAATATATTCCACTTGGCTTCTGATACCAGTTAACACGAAATTATTTCCCACTAACAAAGCACAGCAATAGCTTTTGAAAACCCTAAAAAAAAGCACTTACAATTCACCACTCGGTGCCTTATAAATTGCCAGGAAAAAGTCATTTAGACTATGTGTCTTTTTAGAATACATCTGAAGAAAAATTAGGAGTCCTGCAAGAGACAGTTAGTCATCTAACTCTCAACTGTTATGCAAGAAAACAGTTATACTAAGGTCCGTCCTCAGTGCACACCCCTTCTGCTCTGGGAGGCAGCTGTCAACGAGAGTGGAGAGTGTCCCGCTGCAGAAAGCCAAGTTTCCAGCGTTCTGAGCACGGTACTGAATTCTGTACCGAGAAAGCACGCTCATTGTAAAGCTGAACCATCAGGGATCCACACATGTGCAGACATGTTTACCCCGGGAAAACATCATCCCAAGTCACTGAGAGGTTTTCCTGAGTAAGGGGTTTCAGGGCTGGCTCCACGAAAAAAGAAGAATGGGTAAAATAAAAAGGCTATGATAATAAGGAGGAGGTGATGGAAGAGGCACGGCATAGCGCCTACACCTCTCTCTTGGCACTATCGGAAAATGACAGCATGAAAGTGCTGGGCATAAGCGTCTCACTTTCCAAGTGCCCGCTGCATCGTGCAGCACGCTGCAAACACTCGGCACGCGAGTTCGTAACTTCGCCTGCTCTTCAAAAATTCTGCTGAGCTCGGTGGAAAACCGAGCGAAAGACCGGAGGGTGGGAGCCGGAGAGCGTCACTCGGCGTTCCTCCTCAGCCAGAACGAGCCCGGGGCACTCCCCCTTCAGGGATCCCGAACCCGCCGGGGGTTCGCGGCCCGGCCGCGTGGCGGGCGGGGCCCG